>JAMCCL010000289.1:0-45044 GCA_024516035.1 Bactericera cockerelli
CAAAACTTACGAATAATTGTCGCCATTTTGTAACTCTTGAAGAGATTTTTTTGAATTTTGAACTGAAGCTTGCTGGTGGCAAAAGGAGCCTTCAAGAATGGATTGTAACACAATTTTGCATACCTGGTCTTACTTGAAGGGGTAATATGTAATTTAGACCCTTTCACTAGGCAAATCTCGTTAATGGTACCTTTTTTGAGAAAATTTCCGAGAATATTTTTTATTTGTTTTGAAAAATACACATTTTATGTTCTCATATATTTTTTCTATCTTGAAGTATAACAAGACTGCAATAAAATAAGGAAATTTTAACCCAAGAAAAGACGCCTGTGTATAAACGGGTTAACCAATTTTTACCTATTATTTCGATCAGTACGTATTTTTTATTTGTGTTTTATACCTGCTAATCTCATAGACAAAATTTATTATTCTAGTTAATAATGTTCTTGAGATATTGAGCAAAACGTTCATCAAAAGTGTTTTTGTCAAAAAAGTGACACTTGGGTTAATGTGGCAGAAAATACGCGATATTATAAATTCATGTATTTGCCAAGACACTTCTAAAACAGTTTAGTTTGTTCAAATTGGACACACCGTTCAAGAGATAGGTTTGTGAAAATTTCGAAGATATTGAAAATATCAGGTCAAGTGTAAACTTACGAATAAATGTCGCCATTTTGTAACTCCTTAAGAGATTTTTTTAAATTTTGAAGTGAAGCTTGCTGGTGGCAATAAGAGCCTTCAAGAATGAATTGTAACAAAATTTTGCATACCTGGTCATACTTGAAGGGGCAATAAGCATGCGCGGATATAGGGGGGGCACGGGGGGCACGTGCCCCCCCAGATTTTTTCGGTAAGCGGTGTTTCTTAAATTTCATTATACCTAATCCCGTAAAAAAAAAGATCTCAATGAGTTAGGGGGGCACGGGCCCCAAAATAATTCCTAATTCTAAGACTAATCCCGTAAAAAAAAAGATCTCAATAAGTTAGAGGGGCACGGGCCCCAAAATAATTCCCAATTCTAAGACTAATCCCGTTAACAAAAAAAGATCTCAATAAGTTAGGAGAGCACGGGACCCAAAATAATTCCCAATTCTAAGACCAATAAGAAATAACTAAATAATAAAAACTTCAAATCCACACAGATTGTCCGAGAAACCTGAAATTTTACCTATAGGTCCATTTGGATCAGGGTTCAGCTACACGGGGTAAGGACAAAAAAAGGATAGGTGACGCTAAAAAATCACATTTTTCGACCGAAATTACATTTTTTTTTTAATTTATCGTGACGGTGCTACGGCGGCGGCGTATCAACTCAAAAAGAGAAAGTTTTAAGCAAGGGTTCAATTTTTCATTTGAGATATCAATCACGAAATTCTGATGAGCCGTTTCTTGAGCTACGTTGAGTAAGGACATAAAATGGATGGGTAAACAAAAAGTATTTACGTTTTTTGACCTGAATGACATTTTTTCTCGAAATATGTCGTGACGAACTATCAACTCAAAGCGAGAATTTTTTTGCAAGGGTTGGAGTGTTCATTTGACATTCTGATGAGCCATTCTTGAGCTCCAGTAAAGACAAGAAATTGATACAAAAAATATTGAAATTTGTGTGTGTATGTGTATGTGTGTGTGTGATAGGCTTGCGAAGCGGCTTGCTAGTTAGGTATATTGTGCGATTGTGCCCCCCCAGTACAAGAGGGCTATATCCGTGCATGGCAATAAGACAGTAATGTTGACCATTTCACAAGGCAAATCTCGTTAATGATACATTTTTTTAGAAAATTTCCCAGAATATAGTTTTGTTAATTTTCTGCGGATCACTGCAGTCAAGAAACGTCCAGCTTCGTGATAATCGTGATGCTGGCACTCTGGCCCAAACCAGGCTGGGTGAGGTTATTATGGCAAACAGGTTCTTTAGTTTCTTGCGAATGGTAGTTAAAATCGGACATGAATGCTTTAATATACATTGAGCAGCAGCACTTTGGACATGTCCAAAGTGCTTTAATATACATTGAGCAGCAGCACTTTGGACATGTCCAAAATGCTTTAATATACATTGAGCAGCAGCACTTTGGACATGTCCAAAGTGCTTTAATATACATTGAGCAGCAGCACTTTGGACATGTCCAAAGTGCTTTAATATATATGCAGCAGCATTTTTTTGGACATGTCTAAAGTGCTTTAATATAATTATGATATTACTAACTGTTACACCCAGTTAAAAAAGTAATAATATTTGAGGTAATAATTATTATAATGACAGAAAAAAAAAAATAATAAGAAAATCAGTTTGTCACCGTGATTTATTTTCCAGAGCTACAATTAGTAATAATGTATTTCTAAAATAGAGTTAAATTTCGCTACTGGTAACGCTACTGGTAACCCAACGATAACAGCTTCTATCGAGCTTCGTGATAATCGTGATGCTGATGGCACTCCGTCCCAACCTATGCTGGATGAGGTCGTTTGGGTAAAGTAGTTTTGTTAATTTTCCGCATCAGCACATTTGCTTTAATGTTTAAGGATATAATAATAATATTTCTTTATTGACAAGAAATATATTGACAAAGGCGTGGTTATGGCCTGAGGCTATCTCTGCCATCAAACCCATGTTTTTTTTTATGTAACCTCACCCAGCCTTATATTGAACAGTCTTAGGGCTCAGGTTGAACTTTCATTATAAAGATTTCTAGAGATTCTTTTGTTAAGGCTGTGTTACTTAACCCCAGACAGCCTTTCAGACACCTTTTGGTGTCCAATTTGAACGGAACTTGTTTTATATAACAGGAAATGTATGCCCGTCTTCGGCTATTATTATTATTATTTTGCTTCATATCATATGAGTTTTTGGCAATTTATTTCAAATATACGATAGAAGTAATTTGCGGTATCGAATTAAGGACCTCTCAGTTACACGACCTCGTGACTGACTATAAAAAAAGGTTCAAAGCCTTCACCTCGCTGGACGTTGGTTAGCTTGTAATTGTTTTGTTGTTGGTTTAACGTTGCTTTCAACTGATTGATCATATCACGACGGAGATTTTAACTACCATTCGCAGGAAATTATAACAAACCTGCTAGCTTCAATAACCTCACCCAGCCTGGGTTGGGCCAGCATCACGATTATCACGAAGCTGGACGTTACTTAACTTCGGTGATCCGCAGAAAATTAACAAAGCTACTACCCAAACAACCTCATCCAGCCTGGGTTGGGACGGAGTTCCAGCATCACGATTATCACGAAACTGGACGTTACTTAACTTCGGTGATACACATAAAATTAACAAAGCTACTATCCAAACAACCTCATCCAGCCTGGGTTGGGACCGAGTGGCAGTATCAAGATTATCACAAAGCTGGACGTTACTTAACTTCGGTGATCCGCAGAAAATTAACAAAGCTAATACCCAACAACCTCATCCAGCCTGGGTTGGGACGGAATTCCAGCATCACGATTATCACGAAGCTGGACGTTACTTAACTTCGGTGATACACAGAATATTAACAAAGCTACTACCCAAACAACCTCATGCAAAAATATTCTCTCGTTATGTAGGCTATTCCCGGCCCGACTCAGGCGAGGTGAGGTTCATCTGAGTAACAGGTTGATAATATATGTTTCCTGCGAATGGGGCCGTAAAACTCTTTCGTGTTACAATACATAACCATGAAGTTGAAAGCGACGTTAACGGTTAAATCCGATTTAAAAATATTACTACGATTTATTAATACGATAGGTATTTGCCTAGTGGTACGCATAAATATTATAGTAGGTAGTGCTTTATTTAGACTGTCGGCTTGAAACAAGAAGTCCCATTACGCTAACAGTTTATGCATAGTAATTCTCGATCAGGACTATTGAGTCCCATTAATTTAGCAGTAAGCCCGAGACGTATTAAAATCTTCTAAAAATCATATTAATCGGAGGCTAACTTGTCATGTTATCTCGGCCAGGTTGTAGGCCATAGAAAGCAAAAATTAGAATAACAAAATATAATAATGTATCACTTTTAAAATAAAAACTTGCGTCTATCAGATGAGATTGGTAAGAACGCAGTACATTGGACTTGTCGAAAGTGCTGGATCGTTACCCCTTAAACAAAAAGGTGTCTCTGATCTACTAACTCCGATATAGTAGTCTCGGAGATTGATACGAGAGAGTAAAAACAGCGTGCTCGGAAACATCTTTCTCTGGGAGTACTACGAGAGAGTAAAAAAAAGCGTGCTCGGAAACATCTTTCTCTGGGAGTACTGCGGGAATGGATAGAAACTCTCCCGGAGAATGTTTAACCAACTTACTCGGAACCTATCCCGGATCTATGCCCGAGCTAACTCGGGACAAGATCCAAGCTAACTCCAAGCTAACGTCCCGAGTACATGGTCTCGGAACGGTCTCCGAACGAGATCCAATACCCTGTGGCAACACCGCAATGCGCCTGGCTCCATATCTTAAGAGCGTGCACGCATTTTGTTTTTAATTTTTAAAGTTCTTTGTTTTATGCGACGTTAAACATAAATTAAAAAAAAATCTCCTGTAGGTAAATGTTGTAATCTTTTTAAAAGTCGTAAGTTGTTTTATCATATCATAATAGGTGTAATGTGTAATCTTTTTATAGTTTCTTCTTTTGCAAAAGTGTTTGGTTTTCACAGACATACCCTTGTGTTAGTATCTATTGATTTCAATCAATAGATACTATACTACTAAAATAATTATGATCTATGGAGGAAATCCACATGATATTTTCCACCTGTTTACATGTATTGTGCATCCAATCCAACATAGCTTCAACCTGAAGAAACCTATTTAAGCTGCCTCCCTCCTCAAATATATTGAACCTGACATGGGATAAGTGAAAGTGACTACAAATTGATGATTTACACAAAATAATTATATCTAACAATTTCTGATAAAAGTCCAACAAGTTGACTCTTCTAAAGTTCCTACATCATAGTTTTAGGGTGTAACTAAAAAGAAATTTTTCTCTACTTTAAAAAGTTTACTGTTCTAAAGTGTACCAATTTCCATGCATTAATCATAAGTGAGTTTTACACTCCAATTAGTGGGGTAAGCAATATCTAAACAATATCTTACATTTTACATTTTTTTATAGTCAAACCAGGATATGTATGTGGAAATGCTGGAGATTAACCTGTTCCAGATATTCCACTTAATCAGAATCACACTCTTAACAGGTGTCTGACTGGGGGATTTTAAACAGGGAAAAGACCAGTGTTTTGCTAGACAACTATGAACAGAGAACTGACTAGCTAAAGGCTTTTTAATAGGTTCACATTATTGAAGATTTGACTATACTGTTCCATAATCAATAGATCCTGTGTTCAATTCACAGTTTTTTTTTCTTTCAAACAGCAATTCTGTTCCCTTTAAAAATGAGGCATTCCTAGCCCTTATCAGGCTAAGTGAGGTTAATGTGGGTAGCTGGGACTATTCCCAGTAAATTCAGTATACAACCCCCATTTTTATTTTAAATAAATAAATCTGTTCTCCGAAAATGTGAGGCTGGTATATCTAGCCCTACTCAGGCTGAGTGAGGTGAATGTGGGTATCTGGTACTGTTCCCATTAAATTCAGAATGAAATTCCCATCCTCACTATCTCAAATCAGGACAGGGGTTTTTCATGAACCAGTTATAACATATAAAAAAAATATTGTAAGTTTAGAAGAAGTATAAAGTGTTGCAAATTTAGACAGTTTTTTTACTTGTAATAAGTACATTTTTTACTATAATGTGTTCATTAATTTTAATTTTTAAAACAGTAGCTTGTATTATTCAAGATTTGACTACTCCCCGTAATCTAAAGATTTTGGTTCATGCTTGTTGTTGTGAAACAGATAATTCTCCTTCTTTAGAAAATATGAGGCTGACATGTGTATACACAGCCTTTATCAGGCTGGGTGAGGTTAATGTGGCTACCTGGTACTATTCCCAGTAAATTCAGAATAAAATGGCCCAACCCAGGCTCGGTGAGCTTAATGTGGGTAACAGGTTTGTGAGTTTCCTGCAAATGAGGGTAAAACCTCGGTCATGATATGACTATGCAATTGAGGTTAAACCCACTTTAATCAAACAAAAAAAAAATCTGGAAGACTGTTCTTTTTTTTATGAATGCCATATTATAGTCAAAATTCTCTCTGGGTTCTATTTCCTAATTTCATCTCTAATAATCTCAACTTCTGTTCTGGTAGTCTTTGTCTTCGGGCAGCCTGCTGCTGGGCAGGAAGATGGCATTTCAGCACATCTCTCTCTTAATTACCTATATGTATAATAGATTTAGATTAATTAAGTCCACTTGGCTTAATTTATCTGCTGATTCTATGTATTATATTCTGTTTGTTTCATGTTTTTGTTTGTTACATATTTTTGCTTTTAATTCTTTTACCATGAAAATGGAAAAATATAAAACTGAAAAACACAAATTGTCTTCTTATTTATTAATGTTAGCATTTCATCAACAGCTTTTCATCATTGTAGAACCAAATTGCCTTGAAATAGTATATTTTTCATCAAATCCAAATTAATTTTAAAAATTTCCTGTGAAATCACAATTTTCAATTTTTTCCGGGCAATGGCGGTGGTATGAAATTCAATATGGAGCCCCTTAATTATTAAGTAGGTATTCAATTTCCAAAACCTTGTAAAAATAAGCTTAATAAAATGCTCAGGGGGAGGAAATAGTAAGCTTATAAAAGTGTTTCTAAAATGTTAAGCCTTGTCAAAATAAGCTTTATAAAATGTTTGAATCTTGTCAAAATAAGTGTTTTTAAAATCTTTTTAAACACTTTCTGTGCCGTCTGGGTAGTCTGCTGTGACTAAAGATAGAGATACTTTTAAGATGTGAACTTATGTGATACTTTTATTTTCATGTCAATTTTTTTTCTAATGTTTCTAAATTGATTGCATAAATATATTGATACCTTAGATTCCTTGGGTCAAATAAGCATGGATTATCTCTATCAACTAGGGGTCAGAAATGGACCCTAACTGAGTTAGAACTGACTTAAACTCGAAAAATTAATATTAAAAATTGAATTCGTATCCTATGTCCTATACATATGTCCTAACTAAAGGGCGGGGTTATTGGTTATTGCCTATGGCAATCTCTTTATTCCAATTGTTTCTAGTCTCTTATTGGGATTTTTCATTCTTTAAGGTGTATTCTTCTTTTATTTTTGTTTTGTTCTTAATTATTTTATTTTAAATTTCACAATAAAAAAAATGTTCTATTATAAAAATGTATCGTATTATTTTTAGGTGGTTTTACAGCTAAAATTCCCAGGGTATTTAAAACGGTCTGTGGTCTAGAAGAGACAGTCCCCGAGAATGTTCTCGGAGACGGTTCCGAGAAGGCTCGGAGACAGTCCCCGAGAATGTTCTCGGAGACGGTTCCGAGAAGGCTCGGAGACGGTCCCCGAGAATGATCTCGGAGACAGTTCCCGAGACCGATCTTGGAGCAATCTCGAGCACCAGCAATCGACGCTACGGTGCGGACGTAGACTGTCCCGGAGCAGTCTCCGAATGGTCTCCTAGGTGTCTCCGATATCATTTTTTGGGATCCGAGACAGGACGATACAATCTCGTTCCTAGATCTCGGAGATGGTTCCGAGACTGTTTTTTGTTTAAGGGGTATAAGGTTTTCTACAAAATAATCTGCCTCGTACGTATCAAATAAACACGGGCAAATTAAGGAGTGAACACATCAAAGGAGAATATTTTGAGACACAATGAAAAACGCCTGTCGAAAGTGCTGCAATCTTATATGTAATACCTGAGGAAACTGCTGCTTTCTTACCTGTCACAGCATCACTTTCGACGCGTCGAAAGTGCTCCGCCTGAAGTCCAAAGTGCTGTTGTGACAGGTAAGAAAACGTCGAAAGTGCTGCTTTTAGAACAACATAATTATTATTGTGTTTACATAGACTATTTATATTTATTTTTTAATTAATTATAATTTAACTCTGATATTTAAGAAAATCCGAAATTTTGGACAAAAAAGTCAAAAAATAAGGACCACGACTTGCCGATACAGCATTTTTTGTGGAATCTAGAATGTAGAAAAAACGGTATTATACCATTTAAAACAAATTTGAAGAAAATCGGTTAAGCGGTTTGGAAATACAAGTGATTTAGTATAAAATCTCAAAATTGGCACGTGGTCGTGTATACAATGTGAAACAATCACGAAGAAGTATTGTGTCCATAATTGGCGGTGTTTTTTTTTTAAATCTCGAATAACGATTTTGTTTAATTTTTTCGATAACAATTAGAATAGAAAGTGTTTGTGTAATGAAAATACGCATTTTCAATTGGCAGCAAAAATTTTCATACAGGGTGTAAAATAACTTTACTTGTTTTTTTTTTTTTTTAACCGAGTTTATTTTACAAAAACTCTTTCAGGGTCCGAGTAATTTGTGGTGTCCAACTTTGGTGGGACACCCTGTATATACATATATCTATTTATAAAATGTTTGAAGGTAACCTCTGTCATTTTTTTACTTTCCTTATCTTATAATAATAATTTAAATAAATGTGTAATAAAATAAAAGACCAGCATTATAGGACTTTTTCGTATCCGGTATAATCCTTATCTTATTTCTGCTTATAATTTCGCCTCTCTACGCTGCTTATATTAAAGCAGCTACTCATGTTTCCTCACGAGGTATGAGAGGACCCCGGACATGCAAGTACAGACCCGAAAAAATCCTGCCCTGCTGGAGATCGAACCCAGGTCACCATGTACGCTGCACGCAAGCCAAGAGCGGTAACCCACTGGACAACCGTGACCACCCTTATCTTACAGAAAGGACAATTTTTGCATATTTGTAGACTTCTTTTAGGAAGAGGATGTAAAGAAAAGACCCAATAAAGGAAAGAAAAGACCCAATTTACCCGTCTTTCAAAAATTATTCCACGAAATCAATTCAAAACCCAAACCACTTTAATATGCTCTAAATTTCTAATGGGTTATTCAATCATTCTTTCTCCTTATCACTCTCTCTCTTTCGCTCACTTACTCTCTCGTCAGTCGTCTTTTTAATTTTCTCTTCTCTCTTAATTATAAAATTTAAAAACTCAAATTTTCTCTCATTCTTTTTCTCAGGGTCATACTTAAGTCCTGTAACCCCAGCGTCAAGGGTACGTTGAATAAACCAGTTCTCGTTTTGTCTCTAAAGTTAAGCAACGTGCAGCGAGGTTAGGACATGGGTGAGTGACCATTCAATTTAGAACCCTCCTGATATTGGCTATTCCCGACCTCACTGAAGCTGGGTGAAGTTAATTTGCATTGTTGGTTTGTGAGTTTCGAGCGAATGGAGGGTGAACCAACGTGTGAAATGACCATGCAGCTGAAAGCCATATTATTTATAAAAAAAAAGATCCTGAAATTAAGCAATGAAGTTAAAAAAAAGTTCAAGACTTGGATAAGTCACCATTTGAATTCAAAAATGCTCGTGTTGCTGACTATTCCCGCCCCACAGTAGTCACCGTGGCCGAGTGAGTTAGCGCGCTAGTCATTGCACGCACGGTGATCTGGGTTCAATACCCATCGGAGCAGGATTTTAGCTGCTTTAATGTTAGGAGCGACCAGTGGCAGGATTATAGGCAAAAATAAGATATTGGGTTATTAAAGATATGGAAAAGTCCTATAATTCTGCGCTACCCACTAAAATTGTGATTTAATAACATAAAGAAGCACATTATTATTATTCCCGCCTCACTCAGACTGTGTGAGGTTTATTTGAATAGCTGTTTGTGAGTACCCCTTTATATCTTTATAAGTGCCGCACGCGACAGAAATGAATAATATTAATTTTATTTATTTTTACTGGGGTTTAATGTCTATAATTTTGGGGTTCCATATCTTTAAGGTCGTTTCTCACATTAAAAAAGCTACTCATTTTTCCTTACGAGGTATGAGTGGAAAAAATCCTGTCCTGCGGTGATCGAACTCAGGTTACCGTATGTGCAAGTCTAGTGCGTTACCCACTCGGCCACGGTGACTAAAGTATCCATTTCGATTTTGTCTTTTAAATTACCCTTAAAATTAGTTAAATAATTAATAAAATAAACATGTTCCAGGTCTTATTAAGCTTTTGCGATATTTACTTTTAAAGGGTTTTTTAAAATATCGTGGGATATTTTACTAGAGATTTGGGAAAAATCCCGTATGTCTACTTCCCCTACATCCATAGTTTATACAATGAAGTTTTTTTCGATTAATCGGTTATGCTGTGCGTTCATTATGCTGTACGAAATTGTGCTGTGTAACCGTTGTGTTGAATGTGATTGTGTTGTACGAACACGATTTTTCAAATGTGAATTCGATTATCGATATTTTATGCTGAAAGACCATTGTGCTGTGCGAACTTGTGTTGAATGACGCCGCACCCTTATGCACAACAAAAAATGAAGTAATTATTATTGATCCCGCTAGAATGCGCTGACAACGATGGTGGGGTATAGTTATTTCCAGATTTCTTTCACTGTATCACTGTTTCTTCCACATATTTCCATTTTCTTCCAAGTTTAGCTTCCCCACCATTCGTGTAAGAAAAATGCGTTTCGGTACCTACTTTTAGAGTTGCATGCATAGTCCTCACTGTAGGGATGCCTGCCTGGGTCATTTGTCCCTTCAGCAGTTCAGCTGATTTTGTTATTCAGAGACGTTTTTTTAAAGCGTCTGTGAGCATGTGCAATCAGATATTTCTTTAATAAAATAATAATTGTCAAGGTCGAAGTATTCTCTATAGCAGGCATGTCAAACTGGCGGCCCGCGGCCCGCCTGGTCAATTTGTGCGGCCCGCTGCGAGTTTTGCCAAATATATTGACAATTTGGAAATTCTGAAAGCGGAGTTCGATTCCCGCTTCCAAGTTTTCAAAATACACCATGACGATTTTGCGCTATTTTCAAGTCCATACTCTTTTGAGGTGGAGAAAGCTCCAGGCTGTCTGCAATTGGAATTGATTGATTTCCAAAATGATTCAAGTTTGAAAGAAAAGTTTCATGAAGTAGGGGTACCAAAAATTTATGCATACTTATCAGACGAGAAGTACAAAGAGCTTAAGAGTTTTGTAGCTCAAATCTTGTGTTACTTTGGTAGTTCATATTGTATATGTGAACAGCTGTTTTCTAAAATGAAACTGACTAAAACCGAGCAGAGGACAAGATTAACAGACAAAAACTTGTGAAACGCTTTCAAAGTTAGTGTAAAAAGCTCTTTTGTACCTAACACTAAGTACCTCGTTGCAGAAAAGCGTTGCCAAGCATCTGGCCAAAAATAAGCCGGTTCATAAGGATTTCTTATTGGTTTTTTAATAATTATAGGTACTTTTTGTGTAGGTATTTTGTGTATTATTTCAAACCAATAAAACTTTATTTTTAAAACAAATTAAAAACCCTGAATTTTTTTTCATTTTACGTCAGGATCTTTTTTTACGAGAGGGGGAGGGGTTGAGTACCTGTTGCCCGCCAATGATCAGCACAACTGAAAAATGGCCCTTCATACATTTTGAGTTTGACATGCCTGCTCTATAGCAAGCTCGGGACCACCCTACAGTGAACCCTATAAGTATTACAAAATCGTCTCTGCATACCAGCCTTAAAGATAAACAATGGAAAAATGTAAACAAACCAGGAATAAAGAAATGGAAGCAAGCATTTTACAAATCCATTTTGGTCAACCAAACTAGAAGAAAATTTCTTCTCTTTTCGTTTTCTTCCAAAGGAAAAATTACTTTCTTCCAGTTGGACCATTTTATTCCATTTGAATCCACTTTGGTTAGAAAGATCATCCAGGCATCCTCTTATCATCCTGACATGAAAAAAAATGGTGTTTCTAATATGCTTCACTTTTTTTAGAAGTTGCACCTATAACATCCTTGAGATTTGGCGCAAAATTCAAATATATTTTGATTTGGTTTGGATGGATATGAAAACGGAAAATTTGACTTATGCCGTCTCTGCCGGAATTCCGTCTTAATAATTAATAAAGCAATTGCTAGCAAGTATTCAGAATACTACAAAAGCTTTTTTATGTACATCCCATACCTTCATTTGAGACTGGTATCCTTTCTTTGTGTTCGAGTGAGTATCCTCTTTTTTCTTCCAGATCAACAAGTCATGTAGTACCTAGCTAGGTCTGTACAAATTTATTTTTTTCTTCGGAGAGTTCAGTTACCATAGAAGGTGGCACAGGCACATGAGACACATTGAATTCTCCATTTCTCATTCAATCACTGAGGTTAAGCAATGACCATCATGTTGAGAACATGAATTGGTGACTCTTCTGGTTATAATGCATCTATGATCATCATGGTAATCCAGGTTCTGCTGGCTATTCCCAAATCCACTCAGGTTGCGTGAGGCTTAATTTAGAAGCTGGGTTGTTTGCCCAGCAAATAGTGGGTAAAACCCTTTTTGTGAGATGACCACTTAAAGCAATGTTTAACCCAAATAAACACAAAAGAGTGGAGTTACTAACAACATACATATACTCTAATAATTTATATTTGTACTATACCTAAAACTTATCTAAACAAGTGCATCAAGTGGGCCATGTGGTTGATTCTATTCACTTATAATATAAGTTATGTATGCATCACTTGCATCAGCAGTTAATTAGTTCTGACTAACCTACTCATTCTGATGGAATGAGCAAGGTACCTTCTGTGCAACCAGTTTTATTTGTAACCAAAGTGAATTTTAAATCTCATTTTCAGAGTGTCTTCATGTCAGCTTCCTTAACATCAGGTATGAAAAGAAAATCCACAACTACTGTAGATGAGGCAAGAGATCATTCTGATAATGAGATTGCTGAAGGCATTCTTGATCTAGAGAAGAAGCTCATTCATGAACTCACTAATAGTAACATATCCTATGAATCCTCCATTGAATATATTTACAATCCATTGGACTATGCATTTGAACTCCATTCAAAATATGTGTACAAATATGGTAACAATAAGAAGAAAATCTTGTTCCTTGGAATGAACCCTGGTCCTTGGGGCATGGTTCAGTGTGGGGTGAGATTTTCTTCTTTTGTAACTTTAATCTAGCTGCTATTGTCTTTTATTTTTATATGAACTATAAAACATTATCTTAATCCAAAGAATGTGAGGGACAGAAGGAGCCTATGATGCTGGCTGCCTTCCCTGTCTCAAAAGCAAGAATCAAACATTGTGTGAGGTAATGTGCAGCTTATCCATCTCCAGATTGTTTTTCAAGTTTTGAACCTAATAATTGCAATGTCATATTTAAGAAACAAAAAAATCTTAAAAATTTACTTCTATCAAATCAACATGCACTAAGATTGTCAAGTGGTTAAGGCTCTTCTAGTCTAGTAATTCAGGTAGCGTAGGGATCTCTTAGTTCAAATTTCTTTCAATGCATGAATTTAATTTATTTTAGATCCCATTTGGTGAAGTTAAAGCAGTGAAAAGCTTCTTGAACATTAGCGGAGAAGTGAGCCAACCTGAGAAATTTCACAAGGATAGACCCATCAAAGGCTTGGAGTGTCCCGTAGTGAGATTAGTGGAAAAAGGCTGTGGGAACTTGCAAGCCAGCTGAGTGAGGGAAAAGCTGAAGATTTCTTCAGGCATGCCTATGTTCACAACTATAATCCGTTAGCCTACCTAGCCAAATCTGCCAAGAACATTACACCTGCTGAGTTGAAGGTATCTCTCAAACTGATATTGTAGTGTCAATAAAAGTAAAAGACTTTCTTAATAGTATGAGGTAAACACTCCATTTAACACGTTCGTTACCAAGCCAATTTTTTCAAGTTTTACGTAGGGACCAGGCGGTAAAGTCGCTGTTGCATCCTGGGTACCAAAATGATTTTTTTTTTTGCATATTTGGCATCATATTTGTACAAGAATCGATCCTATATCTGTTCTAATACTAACAACCTACCTCAAAAAGGCCATATATGGATATCCGGTCCCTCGTTAAAATTTTGATAACGGCCACATGTGTGTTTCGGTCCCAAAGAAAAACACAAAAACATCCACATATGGCCGTTTGGTAACGAACGTGTTAAATGTAGCTCTAACTCTCAATCACCATGTGTTTATTTATTATGCAATACCAAGTTGAAAAAACTTTGTAAATGAAAGATAAAGAAAAAAAATGAAAGTTTTCTAACTAATATTTCTAGGATTATTAGATAAATAATAATATTATTTATTGAGCTCTTCATTCACTCTCTCAAGTCCAAAAAACCCCTCCTTCATAAATCACCTTTTTTTGTCTTTCAGAACAAAGTCACAGTGGACAAACTCAACACAATCTGTGACAAGTCACTCAGTGACATTGTGAAACTCCTGGGAGTTGAAACTGTCATTGCCATTGGGAAGTTTGCCGAAACCCGAGCAGAGAAAGCACTCAAAAACAACAAAGTTACCAACGTGAAGGTGACAAGTATTTCCCATCCAAGTCCACGGAACCCGGCATCCAATAAAAACTGGATTGAGAATACAACAAAGAAATTGAAAGAAATAGGCGTGCTTCACTATTTCAAAGGAACCAATTGAAATTGTTTAAAACTAAATAAATAATACTTTCTATAGCTTATAGGTAATAGAAAGTAATAACTTTTCTAATTGGTTGCCGATGTAAAGATAAAAAGATGCCAGTGTGTTGTCAGCATTGCCATCAAAAGAATTGCAGTCTTTGTTTTATTTATAAATAAAAACCACGCTATTGAATGTTTTTTTTTTTTTTTTTTAAAGAGAAAGAACTTCTGTATTATTTGAAAAAAAAAAAACATTAAAAATCTATGAACATTAGTGTATCCCCCTTAGTGCTTTTCAGAATATGCTGTTAAAGTAAAACATTTTTTTCAACTGTGTCTTTAGAGCTACTTCTCTTGATTATCTTATCTTTAATAATAGGTTTCACATTCCCGAGAATATTCATTTTATTGATTAATTAATAATCTCTCCTTTTTTCTTAAAATATTGGTGTCATTTGTAAGTAATATTTTCCTCTTGTATAAATCTCCATTTTTTCCTTTAATTTTAATTTAACAAACTCAGGTTTTTATTGTAAGGTTTGTTCTTAACCAAAGTTCCTTTTTTTTATTCGTTTTTTTTCTGTTTTCATCCAACAAATTTTAACCACTTTAAAATGATGTAGGTCAAAACTATTTCCTTAGATAATCTTAACATTTTATTATTTATATTTTTTGGAAAAAAAAAACAAACTATTAGAGCGAAATGCAAATGGACAATGTGGAATACTGGGTTCTGAAATCCATGGCAGAAGCCCGGATTTCTCTTGAAAATGGTGAAGTACCTGTGGGGTGTCTGTTTCTCATCCATGATGAAACACTTCGAGATTTAACGCAAGAATATTTAGTGTCCAAAAAACAAATTGAAATCAATGAAGACCTTTCTCACATCACAGGAAATCCATCAATAGTTGACACAAAAAAGCAAAAAATTGAGTCAAAGAATATCAAATGTTGTGATGAAATGATTGTTGATTCTGTCAGCTTTGAATCAAGTGCTAATCAGGAAATGACTTCAACAGAAGTTAATCAGGATATTTGTGGCATTGGTAATAACCTTAAAAGTTATGCAAAAAATTTCATCCAAAAACTTGATTCTTCTAGCATCAAAGACAAATCAGGTGGTTACATCATCATAGCAAGAGGTAAAAACGAAGTCAATGCCACGAAAAACGCAACCAGACATGCTGAAATGGTGTGCATTGATCAAATCGTAGAAAAGTACCCTCATAATTTTGGAAAAGTGTTTGAATATATTACTGTGATAGTCAATGTAGAGCCTTGTATCATGTGTATGGCTGCTTTGTTAGATTTGAATGTGAAATTGATCGTGTTCACGTGCGTGAACGATAGGTTTGGATACAATATATTGGGAATCACAGATAAGACAAACTATTTTGAAATTGTTGAGAATATTGACGGTGATAATAAGCCAGATATAGAAAGAAACAATATTGAAAATAGTAATACTTCTCTAGAAGAAAGGTCAAGTGAATCTGATAGACTCCAAGAGAGCAAAGATGAAACATCCACCCAGTCAATTATTGTTGATGAAAATTTAAATACAAATGTACAGTACAAGTTATCATTCACGAACAAGCATCTTCTTGCTAAGCAAGATGATATTCTTCTAAGCAAGATTTCTTCTCTAGTAGAAGATAGTAGAATGAATTTGTGTCATGTATTTCACTACCGAAAATATGAGTCAGATACAATGGACATTTTGAAACTATTCTACAAGGGTGTTAATCCTAATGCGCCCAAACATAAAGTTAAGATTCGAAGTTGATTTTTAAAAATAAAGCCATTTTTTAACCTTAAGAAATCTTGTTTTTGTTGTGTCCATGTCTGATCCTGCTTAGGAACATTATTATTTTTATTTAATTTACTTAAATATACAGAATGGTCTTTTCCCTTTTAAATCCATGTTTCTGTGTGGCTGATACTCTAGTTTTTCTTCAGAATATAAATTTCGGTACCTAAAAATTTCGAACTCAATATAACCTAAAAGACGAAAAAAAATAATATATTTGTGATAATTACAATATCTCTTTCTTCATATAGGGTGTTCTTCACACCTCGACCGATGTGTTTGATCATATCAAAACTACTGAAACTCACTTTACTAATGATAAAAAAAAGACAAACTTGGGACTCAAACCACCGATCTCCTGGTTACAAGCACGCCGCAGCGCCTTATCGATCGAGCTAATATCATGGTGAACTTTTAAGCCCTATTAAAAATATTATACTGGAACAAATAATTTTTCTGACAGAGTACTTTCTATTACTTTACAGATACGTAGGTAGTATAAATTTGAAAGTTCAAATTTGCACTTTCAACGAAACATGGATATTTCCTTGTGTATTTGACCAAGGATTAGTCTATAAAAAGGGAGTAGACCGGAGTAGAGTAGTACTCTAGCTGCTAGACCATAAAAAGTTAGTACATATTTTAAAACTGTAATAAATTTATTTTAAAACTAGTAACTGAAATATTTTGTTCAAACAGAAGAAATAATAAAATAACTTTCACGAAATCAATGAAAAAATATTTTTTGTATAATTAAATTTGAAATAATTAAATAAATGAGAATCAAAAATTTGAACACAAAAAATTTGAAAAAAATTACATATAAAAATAGATACTTTAAAAATACATATAAAAAAGTATAAATGCAATATGCACTATTCCTCTCCACGCGTCTCTATGGCCGCGTCTGGGGACCCAAGAAGCAAATCTGTCCCGGTAGCTCAGTGGTAAAGGCGGCACTCTGTGAATCCAGAGATTCCAGAGGTCGTGGGTTCGATACCCAGCCGGGACATGACAATTTATCCTCCCATTTGGGATTTTTACCACATAATAATATGTCTTGGGCTTACTGCTGGAAAAATGGGACTTTAATAGTCCTAATCGGGCAGTATAAATAAGACGATATTATTATTATTATCTTGCATCACATCAGGCAAAGTCACCCTATTGGAAACACATTGAAAAAGTGGTCTACGGCTAGCCGCGCGCCTCAACCTCAGACGCAGCTTTGAGACGTGGACGGGGGAATAGCACTTGAAGAGGTATAAATTAGTCTTAACATTATAAAGTAATTAAAACGGCTCTTCCCTCAGCTGATTTTGTAGAAGTCTACGATCTCTAATTTTATTATTGTTTTATTTACATTTAAGTAAACTATATTTTATACTCTTTAGAGGAAATTAAAAAATTAATAGGTACATCGTAATAATGGTTCAGTTTTCAAATCACCAACATAAATACAAATGTCATGTAACAGTAATAAAATAAAAAGAGATTAATTAAATACTTTAAATAGGTCAAAAATACTTAGATTATGTCATGATAATTATTTTAAATGAAATAAGTTTTGGTTACCAAGTCCGACAAAGGGATTTTTAACCTTATGCAAGCTGCTGTTAGATTCAAAGCAAGAAATCATTCTCTGTCTCTGGCATTACCTATGAATCCATGAATCCTATATAACTCTGATTCTATTATTGTTATCAGCAGTTGGGCTTAATATCTACAAAAAAAAGGTATCATATCTAGATACATTAAGGGCCACATAATGAAACAGGATTAAAGTTAGGCCAAGCCAGTCGGAGTTTTCAACCAATCACAGCGCACTATAGCCCGAGTTAAGGGATATAATTTGATCCTTAATAAATAATGGCCTGGTTGAGCTACTATTTTTTAAGAACTTTCCACCTATCACGTGCATTCGCTTATAATAGACCAACAGTGGCAAATAATGGAACAAAAAATTCTTTTTTTTTTTCTCTCTCGCTGAATATTGGTTGCAACACAAGGGTTTCTACAAACTATAGGTGGGCTTATTTATCTATGTTCAATAAGGCACTTAAAACAATTTTTCCATCATAGTGAAAGCATGTAAGTCATCAGTGTCATCACAGATTGACAGAATTGTGTCTCTGCTACTTCAAACAGCTTCGTAGTGAGGAATATAGGGCACAGGTTTAATCTGAGAGAGAGGCGCGTCCAGCTCCACAGTCTCAGCACTCTGAGTGTCGTCTCGGTTCAGGTAGTTGACCAACTCTGGATGCACCGTGCGCAGCGTGACGAGAATATTGAATATGTTCTTCATCATGAACATACTTGCTTCCTCCTGGAAAAAAATACATGAAAAGGTTTTTATGTCACTCAATTATTATATGATACCAGCCTCCAACTGTTATGACTACTGTCAAGAGATCCTGAGTTCCATTCCCGGTTGGGGCAGGATTTCCGGACCAACCCAGGCTGGGTGAGGTTAATGTAGGTTGGTGGTACGATTCCAGCGAATGGAGGGTAAAATCCCTGTCCCGAATAACTAAAAAAACAGGACGTTAAAACCAAATAGAATCAATGGACATAAAGGAGCCTAGACATTGGACCTGTGCTTATCTTATGGACACGGAATTATTATTATTATATGATACTGGTAAATACATTTTTTTTAAAAAGCCTTTGCGCCAGGATTCTCAATTAGGTGAGTTCTTCCACCCAACCATAAAGTCTCATTCATCAAGTGACTCACATTAAAATAATTATTTTTAACACTTTATACGGAAATTATGTACTGACATAAGTAGCTCGATCGATGTCGTAGTGGTTTTTTTAACTTAAAGGTTAGTGGTTCGCCTCCCAAGTTAAGCAAAATTTTAGTAAAGTGAGATTGAGTATTTGTGATATCACGATTCTGATCAACACAAGTTATTCTTTTTCATGCTAATATAGTGCAGGTATTTCTGAATTTGCAATATTTTTTTGTATACCTAATTAATAAAAAAAAAACTACTAAAAGAATAGCTGGAATAAAGGGACTACAAGTCATACTGAGGGACTGAGGCAGTATAAATTGGGTCTACTATTAGAATTATTTTGTAAGACAAGACATACTTTGTCTTTCTGGGGGAGGTTAGACGGTTAACCATCAAAAGAGACAGTAACAAAAAGCACTGCCATCTGGCACCTTAAGAAGGGTTGGTAATAGGAAAGACGTGCAGCCGTAAAATGGGAAAGCAGGAGTGCCGGAACTAACCAACCTCAACCATGGATTTGTCAAAAGGCAAGTGAAAAAAGAAGATAATAATTCTCACTCTTCTGTTTATACTGATTAAAATAGAGAGGTTAGTTCAGGGGTCTTCAACCTTTTTCAGACTCTGGGCCACATTTCTTTTCCAGAAAAGTCCGCGGGCCACTGTTAGAAACATAAATTAAGGGGGGGGGGGGGTTGGCACTATTTTTAATTTCAAGAACAAGTGTTGGTATTTTTATTTGCAAAAAAATAAAAATTGTTTCACTCAATTTTTTTATACAAAATCTAGAAATTTTAAAATAAAAAAATTGTACAGCAGGGAAAAATCTCTGATCAGTTTCTGATTAGAAAAAAATCAACTCTGTGAGGGATCGAACCTAGGTCTTCAATGGGATGGTTGGCATTGCATGGCATCCACCAATTTGACAATATTGGGTTGAAGTTTTGTAGTCGCAATCTGGAGGGAGTTTTCTAGATAGCCATCGGAGAGCCTTGTCCTTATCTTTGATTTTGTAATCTTCATCTGGGAAAACAATTGCTCGCAGATATAAGTACTGCCATTTTTACCTTACGAGTTTTATGATATTATATTTAAACCAGCTCCCATGGCTGAGTGTTGGTCAATGCACTAGTCTTGTAGGTGGGAGACCCGGGTTCGAATCCCGGCCGATTTGTCACTACTCGTAACTTTTGCATTTAAAAAAAAAAAATCGTGGCCGGCTAGTGCTGGAAGAAAAAATAGGAAATAGCATGAATGAGCTCGCGGGCCACCAAAAATGACTCGGCGGGCCACAAGTGGCCCGCGGGACACAGGTTGAAGACCCCTGGGTTAGTTGATGGCATGGATAATCAGAACCATTACCTGCTGATGAGAGCAAATAAGCTCGAAACAGATGTCCAGGTATGTTCTGATATTTATGTACATCTAGTAAATTTATAGTAAATTTATGTACTAGATGTACAACTTCTCACTCTTCTGTTTATACTGAATTACCTTGTAAGAGATCCACAGGAAGAGACGCACGGTTAGGAATGGTATCTCAATGAGAGCAGTGCGGGAGAGGTGAGAGAAAAGTTGCACGGGGATCTTATCGTTGAGTCTGGTCATCTGAGTGTCAGAGAGGCTGAGGCGGTAGAGAGACAGTGTGGGGAGAAGGAAGTTGATACCTGAGGGAGAGAATAATTTTTACAAGTTATATTTCTGTTAAATCACATTTTTTGAAGTCACAATTACTCAAACCACCTTACTCCAGGTTATGAGTCAAGGCGTCCCGGTAGTTCAAGACGTCTGACTGGTAATCCAGAGGTAGCGGGTTCAAAACCCAGCCGGGACATGACGAGTTATCATCCCGTTTGGAATTTTGATAACATAATAAATGTCTTGGGCTTACTGCTGGAATAATGGGTTTCATCAGTACTATTTTTTCTTTTTAATTAATTGACTACCATGTATCGAAATTTCGGTTGATTTATTTAACTGTATCTTCATACAACAAACATGTCATCGTTCTTCTCCCGACACATAGTGCCTACCAGGCTCGAGGCATTTCCACGCTGGACTGCCAATGACAGTCGTTGGCGTAAGAATGCCCCGGCCCTGGTATCACCACATCAGTACTAATTGGGCAATATTATTATTATTATTATTACTTATTGATCCAGCTATTGAGGTTGCTTGAATCTTAATATATAAATGTCAAAGTCACTGACTGACTGACGGACTGATCATCGCTCTACAGCCCAAACCGTAATACCTAGCGAGCTGAAATTTGGTAGGTAGCTTTGTCTTATAGTCTAGATGTGTAATAAGACCGGATTTTTCGAAATTCCCACTACGACACTTGCCATTGGCGAAAAAGGATTTTTTGCTTTGCGGGCCATGCCTCGGCCCGCAAAGCGGGCGACAGCCCGCTAGTAATACATATATTACAAATTATAACAAGCCTGCCCAACTAATTTTAGAAGAGGGACAACATTTGCTCTTTACCCAGCTGAGATTACCTAGATGAAATCTTTACACATACAAAGGTTGACCCATACGGGTTGGTGGAAGAGATTGCCACAGGCAATAACCCCGCCCTTTAGGTAGGACATTGGCTTTATTCTCTTTTTTGTTTATTTTTCTTTATAATTTCTATTTATTTTTCTTTATAATTTCATTGTGTTCTGTATATATTTTACTTTGTCTTATCTAATAAAGCATAATATAATAATAATCTTTGGATGTCCTGTATCATCTGGTGGTCTGTGGTTGTGTAGCTTGATCAATAGAATATTTTTAAAATTAAATTTAGCTCCTAAGCTTGTGCAAATTTGTAAGGAGTTTACATAGGTAATCTTGCAGGAGGAGAGAGTCAAAAATGGAAATTTTGTTCCTTAGTAGAAAGAAAATTACTATTAACAATGTTAATTCTCAGATTTAAGACAGGATAACTTTTCCATACATGTACCTATTTTTCTGTTGTCTGGTAATCTATAGCTTGCAGATTCAAAACATAGCTGGGACATGACATGTTATCCTCCCATTTGTGATTTCTTAACATAATATGTCTTGGACTTACTGCTGGAATAATGGGACTCATTGGTCCTAATAGAACAGAATAAATAAGGTGATATTATTTTAATGTATTATTACTGATTACTTTTACCAGTAAGTTGCTTGTTAGTTTGCTTACCAGCCAAGACACACACAATATGTTCAAACGGAGGAGGCACTTGGTCACCCAGTAGAAGTACAGAGAGAAGAGATACGGAATCAAATATTTCAACACCAACTTTTGAGCAAATAGTTGTGACATACTTGTAGCGCTCAGAGTTCAATTCCAAACGATTGTGAGCTTCCACTAGTAGGAGAAAAACTAAACTGGACAGTCCAATGATCATCTGAAAATGAGTGATTTAAGATTATTGGAACCAAGGCAAGAACAGACAAAAAAATCTTATTATTTATACATACAGGGTATCCAATTGTTCATAAAGTCCAACAGGGTCGGCCGTCCTGGCTATTATCCCTATGTTTTATGTATGTTTTGACCTATAACTTGTTAACCGTAAATTGCAGGAGGATGAAATTTATAGATATAAGCTCCTTTTAGCGAGACCTTGCAAACGAGATATAGTTCGACCTATTCTGTTGATATTGTTTTTTGGTCAATCTTGTCAGCCATCCCAGATTTTTTTAAAACTAAAAAACAAATCAAGTTTTACCTTGTTCGAAAGGTCTCAATAAAAGGAGTTAACATTGACAAAATTTATCCTACTGAAATTTACGGTTAATGAGTTATATGTCAGAATATAGAGATATTAGCTGAGACGGACGACCTTGCTCGAAAATGGTATGTTTTTTTTCAAGTACTGTCTACACATCAAATTGAAATCCATTTTGGCATACAATAACTGAGAAAGAAACTAAAATTTCTTGCAATGAGTTTCCCTCAATAAGGTCTTTAAAACAATATGCCACACAATATACCATTCCATTTAAGATTTTAAAGTTGGTCTGTGCCCAGGCTGACTGGGGTGGTTTAGGCAATTTTTTTGGTTGCTTAATCTTCATTCTCTAAAAAACAAAGGGATATGGGTTTTTGCATCTTTAAGGCCCGAATTAATAGACAAATTTACAACTTCACAAGTGTCCTGTGTTTCACAAATTTTGAATTTTCGTATTAATAGACGCACTTTTCGTTAACTTCACAAGTGACTGCTAAGAATCTTTGAACTGTTATCAAAATACCTCTGTGCAGCTTAAAATGGTATTAATAGACGTTTTTTGGTCGCCAAAATTTTCATTTTCACAAGTGCTTTCATAAATTTTTAAGTGCCCGAAATCCTGCGCTAAGATAGGATTTGTGAAACTTTTGTTTTGTTTTTCATTGTGTCGATTTGATTTTGCATTATTTATTTATTTATTTCAGTTTCACTTGTGAATATTTTTATATAATATTTGTGATACGTTATCAAATTTTATTTTCATGGTTTTGAAATTGCAGTTATTATATCTTATCTTCTTCAGTTATTTATTAACTTTTTGCTCTTTATTTTTTTCCATGGAAGATTTTCATGAGTTGGCTGATTTTTTGGATCATCTTTTGATAATGAAGTGCAGGATCCTGTAGCAATAGAAAGAGAGTTTTGAAGGATGAAGGAGACCCTGCAGTACAGACCCTAAGACCCAGCAGCACAGACTCTCTCTGGGAGTTATCTCATATTTGGAATTCATGATGCAGTAGCACCTTTTAAAGAACTTTGAGAAATGCTTGGATTGACCTATGTATAATAGCACATATCCTAAAGCAGCTGAGTTTAGATACCTTGATATGCATTTTCAGGTCAGGATGTTTTCAGACAAGACAAGGCTGGAGTGAATGTGCTATGTTTATATTACAAGTATTGAAATATTTTCTTGTACCTTTTTGTTAATTTAGGTACCATAGATAATCTCTAGAAACAAATGATTTCACTCATACCTATTAATACATTAATTATTTTAGAAGACGACTGAATCAATCTAAAAACTGTCTCATTTCATACATATGTACATCATATTAAAGAAAGTCTTATTTTGTATATTATTCTGATCTAATACAGGTTAGTGTGACAGTTGGGGCTTCTCTGGTGAGACTTCAACCAGTTTATAACAAATACTCTAGAGAACAATAATTTTAACCAATAGAAATGAAAAACATAAACAACATATTTTAAAAGCAGCTTTTTATTATTGTATGCAATATGTTGTTGTTGTAACAAGCTTGGCCAGCATTAATGGCACATTGAATGCAACATTTCTCATAATCACCATAGTTAAGGATTGTCCATTGGGGTGAAGATTTTGTGATGCTAGTATTTCAGACCAACCCAGGCTGGGTGAGGTTAATGTGGGTAGCAGGTTTGTGAGTTTCCTGTGAATCAAGTGTAATACCCCCATGGTGATGTGACCATGCAGTTGAAAGTGATGTTAGTCCTATTAAAAAAACCAACAGCTTAGGGGGTTGATGGTCTCCAGCCAACTTAATTGGAAAAATTGGCTTGCTCTGAACCACATAGTTCAATGTGCAATCAACCAGCATAGAACTTGGGCCTTTAAAAAACTCTTCCGGAAACTACAAGTCTGTTTTCTGTTTATAGTACCCTAGTGAGAAACTGGTCTTCTCCCTGTTTATTGTCCTCCAGTCAGACAATACTGTATGTATGAGATATACTGAAGACTAAATGCATGTTCACCATTTCTTGTGTTTTTTTTCTTCCAAAATAATAATAAATAAATGCACAGTGTGAGTGTAATTTCCAAAAGTATATTTATTTCATTTCCAAAAAAATAATAATAATAAATTTAAAATACACAGGTTTCTTTGTGTCTATTGACCACTGAAAATAAAGAATATTAAACACAGATAAGATCTATTAAATGTGTCAGTACACATTAATTAGTTTAATGACACACTGGTTCCAGTTAATGTGAGTACTTCTACCTGAGAATGAAATGACTATCTGAAAAAGATTAAATATAATCATTTTCTGAATGATTTTGTAAGACCTCTTGGCATGAAGAAGGTCCCGGGTTCAAATCCCAGGGAAAGCAAGAAAATTATTCTCAGTTGCTTATAACAGATACCTTCTGGTGCACTTGTGCTGACCTAGCACCTAAATGGGAAGTATTTTATCACTCCTTTCACATCAGTGGGTAGGCATACTTTGGGATGGGCAAGCTGCAAAGCAGACCACAATAGTGTCCACAGTAGCTTCTACAAATAAGAAAAGCTGTGAACCACTCATAAAAATACAATCTATTAGGTGAATTGTATGGTTTAACCCAGTGATCAGTGAATTTGTTAACTAGTTTGTTAGACCTCTGATGTAAAAGACAAAATCTTTTTCACAAGTATAATCACCTTTCCCATATTAGCAAGGCTGGGCTGTACAAAGTGGCCCAACCACATGCAATGCCCTGGCACCAAGTGGTACCGGGGCATCTTCATAAAATAGTGTCCACTTAAAATAAATCCTAAGAAACAAACAAATCAAAAATTACAAAATAGTGAGAACTTTATTTTTTTGCAATGTTTATAGAAATATTGTTGGAAATAGTGAATCTGGTAATAGTTTTAAATCAAATAAAGGAACATTTGTAAACAAAATAAATTAACTATAATGACAAAACTACTACTGATATGCACTTTAAATAAGTATAATATATATATATTTAATAATCTTACAGCTATTTCAATTAATATGTTGGAAAAGAGAACAAATATTTGTCTACTGATTTAGATCACAATTGGACAAAAAAAGAAGATATTTTTACAAATTTATGGTTTCTCTGTTTTTACACTAATCTATAAAATAAAAGGAAACAACAAAAAGTTGTGATTGTAATTTTATCACTATTAATGCTTCAAATTTCATAATAAGGTTTGTAAGTTATAGCTTATACAAACATTGCACCATAGAATTACTAAAGTACACATCCGTCTTTTCCATCTTTGTACCAGCAGCATTGTTGTTGATTGTTTTGAGCAAAATTGGTAAGCAGTTGGATACAAAAGCTTTTTTCCTCAGATGCTTCTCCACACTCACCATGATCCCATTTCTTGTTGCCTTCACACCTGTCCAATATTTCTCTGGGATACTCCTTTCTGAAAGTTTCAACAGTAAAAATTAATAAGATTGTAACCTACCTGAGTGTATTCTCTTCTATACTAATACATTTTTATTGAAAATGAATCTTGAGTTTAGAAAATTGGAATTACATAATTTTATTATTATGATTATTTTCATCATACAAATTTATTTATTTATTGTTTAAAAAAAGTTTTTAGTTAGGAATCCAATTGAATTTGTAAGAAAAGGATTTTTCTGCTCTGTGTATTGTATAATAAATAAATAAAATAATAAAATGAATTTTTACTTTCCTTATCTATAATAAGGAAAGTATTGTATTCGTCGAAAATTTGACCTACCCAGTTTTTCAAATTTCTGGACGAATCATAGCCTCAGGATACCAAAAAAGTTGTTTTCAGCCATTGGTCCGTGCGTCTGTCTGTCTGTCTGTCTGTGTGTGTGTGTGTGTGTGTAAACAGGATATCTCGAGAATGGTAAGAGCTAGAGACTTGAAATTTGGTATGGTAATTCATTTTATACACCAGACGAACCATGAAACTTTTGGTTGAAATCGGTCGCATTCTGCGGCCGCAGGGCCGCAAATATTAGCCGCAAGCGCCGCTTCTTTAAATTGGTTAAAGATACAAAAAAAGTTAGAGAACAACATTTTCTCAGATTAAAAATATAATAGGGGTCTATTCTCATCATTTTTTTGATATCTTGAACTTTTTGGAACCCGGCCTCAATTTACCGGTATTTTGGGGGGACCCGCTTGGACTAACTTTTTTATTATTTACCCCAGATGGGGGTTGCGACATATCAAATCCAATGATTTTAAGGTACTGATTACGAATTTGGCACTGATTTTTAAGTATCCGTTACCGTTGAGTCACCAGTGGCGGAATTCGACTTCTTTTTGGGGGATAAGGAAAGTCGTGTGATGTTTAAAACCAGATTTTTATTTTCATGAGTAGATTTAGATTTAGCATGAATAACTAGGTAGGTACTGCAAATTTACTAATTTTAAGGACAAACCTGGATCTCCTGCATATATGCAAGAGATGAATCTTTGATAACTATTATCTTTGAGCTACTCAGTACTCATGCACATAAACTGGCCTTTGAAATTTAATATTCTGTCACATTAACAAATGGACACAAAAGAAAACCTTCATGTAATATTCAAGTTTCCTGTCAGACATTATTTGAGATTAATCTCACCCAACTTAAGTGACGCAAATAGCCAGCTTTACAATGGTTCAAAATTAGTCACTCATCCAAGTCCTAACCTAGCTGGACCTTGCTTAACTTCAGAGACAGAATAAGAAATTGTGCACTCAATGTGCCATCAACACTGGCTTTGGATACATGAACCGAATGTGTAACTAAAATGGTCAAGTGTGGCAAATGTTATTTGGTTTTTTTTTATAAGCCATAAACCCTTGGAAATCTGCAGGCTGTCCTGGCTTATTAGGGTAGGCTAGTCTGTTGCCTGTTTATAGTCCTCTACTCAAACAATGGTCTTCTCTCCGTTTAATGTCCCCAACCAGAAAGCAAACAAAGTAAGAATGATGGTAACCATACAAATATGAATAGACAGGTCTACAAGTTCGAACTTACTTTCATATTCAGGGACTGAGCATTGAATTCCTCTGTCAGTTCATTCCAGGCTCATTTCTTGAGAAAAATTATTTTATTATTGGTTGCTGGAGTACATTTTACTAGGTACAAATTATATTTCCTCAGTAACTCTTCTTCTTTTTACTTGTTTTTCTGCCACTAGGCATGTCTAATATGCCTATAGAATAGATTAAAGTCGTAATTTCAATTGATTGAGAAACAAAATTTCATTTAAAAAAATTATGAGAAAAAAACGACGTGCCTCCCTATAGCCTGGCGTAAAGAAACTAAAAAGAATTGGAAAATAATTTTCAAAACACCAACAAAAATTTGAAATCGACCAATAGGAATCGTTTACAAATTGTAAAGAGATTTCATTGGCCAAATCATTACCTCTGTGCACTAGGAAAGACAAAAAACTTAAGTGAGGGTAATCGGTGAATTTGTTTTGTTTATTAATACGAACTTTTCTGAAGTCATGACTTGTGAAGCCTGTGGCACTAGTTCCCAAGTCATTTTTTTGGTATGTCTATTAATTCCGCCCTAAATATTTTCAGGCAATCTTGAGGTACAAGGGGTGGGGTGGGACTTTATGGACACCCTGTATATATTATAGTGTATCCTAAACTTATTATTAAACAATTTTGATCAAATTTTAATCAAAACAAATTAAATACAATACAAAATGAGACAAAATTTTATACTCAAAATTGTAGCAATAGAACTTTTATAACTATAGGCAATTTTTCTCACTATATTCAGGCCTTGGTATAGTTTATTGAGTCTTTACAAAATCTCAATAACCTTAACCTACATAAAATTTATGAAGACCGACACTCAGAAGACCCAAAAAATTTTTTTTAATACTTTTACGACTTGAATTTTTTTTGTTTTGGTCAATAATAATGAGACAACAAAATTCTGGAATCAAGTTTATTGAGTGCTATTGAAGTAATGTGAATAAAATGTTCAAAATAAATTATTAAATCTTTGACTCTTTTATTATAATCTGCTTCTTACCTTTAACAGCTGAGGAGCAAAACTATTGTGTTTATTCAGATTGACAAACAGGTCAGCTCCAAAGATTATTTGTATTTTGAGCAACAATATGAGAACATAGATAACCCATGAGAGATAGCTCAATGGTAAGACTCCCAGTTTTGAAGTAGGAAACTTAGACACAATTCTTTTAGGTGAAGCAACATAGCGTTTATCAGGATATTCATTGTTGTCAATATAGTAAGACAGATATTGGTATGAAGAGAACAAAGCAGTAATGAATACAAGTGAACAGAAAACGTCCAACCCGTACAAAAAATACTGTTGTTCATTTTTGTCAGTTGATATGTAGTAGTTCAAAACACATCCTTGCACAAGTTGAACAGTGACAAGAAATATTGAGTCCAATATGTGAAAGATAACAAATTTATGTTTCTTTGATAAGTTGAAGCAACAATTTCTGTTTTTGGTGGTAGACCTGTTTCCAGTAGTAGGCATTGTAGATTTTAATTATTGTCAACTGGGAAAATCTGAAATGAAAATTACATAAAGAGAGAAACAAAATAAACTTTATTATTTCGAACTGCTCACATAAAATGAGTTGCCCAAAGACACAGTATACCAAATATTACTTTAAACTTTTTTTTTTATATATATAACTGAGAAAAAGTCTATTAACTTTGGACAACTAAATTTGAATTATGAATATAAGTGTCTTTGAATGATGTGGAGGGTGTCTTTCAAGACTGTCAAACATAATTTTTTTTTAAATTCAGTACTATTTGGATATGACAATGGTTCAAAAACAATTACAACCAGGTCAAGAGCTGGCTACTAACTCAAAGCTGACAGGGACTAGTAATGATGGGTTCAAAAACAATTTTTGATATCTAGTAACAAGTAGTCAGAAGAAATATCTTGTCCTGGCTAACAAGATAAGGCTATAACTAAGAGCCAAAGCCTGTATGATTAATGAGATTATAGATTCTTAGAGATGGAAAAAAACTGATTGATGCAAGGATTTCTTCACATCAATCAATTTATGTTCCATTTTATTTTATTTCAAACTTTGTACAAACAAAAGCATGAATCATGATGGATAGATATATTCAGAGAGGCATTGTAATCAACCAGAGAGGCAATTTAACAGTGCATTGTAATCTAAAAATAGAAAAATGATATTCAAACTATTTATTTATCTGTACCTACATGTTCTCGGTATTATGTTTCCCATCCCTGACCAAATTTTAAACACATATACTGAAAACCAAGATCAATAGGTTTTTTTCTTGTAAGGCACTTTGAAGGTTTTTAAATCCATTATTTGATCATTACATTTAATATGTAGTCCAAGGCCATTGGGCCATCATATAACTTCAGAAAGGGGTCATAAGAGTGATGTACACTTGTACTTTAGACCAACAATGGCCATGTCTCACCTCAGCATAACAAAGTGATTTCCTTCTGTACCAAAGGATGGGTTACCAGTTGTTAGCTAGTTATTTTAAAAAAATAGTTGGGTGTTTTGCATCTGAGTTGCTGTTGTGATATGACCATGAATTGAAAGTGACGTTAAATACAAATTAAAAAAGTGATCTTACCATCAGACTACTGCCAAGAAAGAAATTATTTCATAAGACACAAAGAAACTATAAAGAAGTAAGTTGACAGTGTACTCATAGATGATCTCATAGTAAGCTTATATCTTATCTTTATAAAGTATTATTTTATTTATGGCTCTAGCAAATTTATGAAAAATAGTAAACAAAGACTTTCTAATCATTGAACAAAGAAAAACTACTTACCTTAGGAGAATGTCACTTTGTGAAGAATCTTGAAAGGATACTTCAATATAATATAAGAAATTATTAACTATATTCTAGTTATTTTCCAAAGGAAAGCAATTTCTACGATCTATTTTGGAGAAAAATAACTTCTTTTTTTTTTCTTTCAAATAATCAAAAATTTGAACACCCGCCAAATCTCAACTGAATATGATTGGTCGAACTTGGTTGCGGCTATTTGGTTACTAGAATGACAGGTATGCATAAAACCCGTTGCTTCTTTTGATATGATAATTATTTCTCAAACTGACAATAATTCTAATTTAATGAAACCTCTAAAATAAGTTAAAATCCTGTATAAACTAATATTCAAGTACCCTACCTACTCCTTGTGTCAACATTTAACAAAAAAGAAAATTCCTAGTAATATATGAATTTTCGTTTAGCTCATATATTAGAAAGTCGCCCACACACGCTACATTCTCAAAATTCCAAGTAATACTTTAGCAGCTTTAGCTGATTCAAATGGAATAAAATGGACTAATTGGAAAAAAGCCATTTTTCTTTTGGAAAAAAAACGAAAGGACGAGAAATCTTCTTCTAGTTTGGTTAACCAAAATGGATTTTAAAAAATATTGCTTCCATTTTTTTATTCCTAGTTAGGTTTTCATTTTCCATTGTTTATCATCATTTTAGAAGTACAGAAACGTATTTTTCTTTCACGAATGTTGGGGAAACTAAACTTAGGCTGGTATGCAGAGACATTTTTGTTATCCCTATAGGGTTCACTGTAGAGTGGTCCCGAGCTTTCTATAGGGAATACTTTCGACCTTGACAATTCGCCTCTGACAACACAAAGAGGCGTAAACCACAAATTTTTGAAATCGTTTTTATTGCTTAGATTGAGTCTACTTGTGCTATATTTTGTTCTCACAAATAGACGTAACCCAATTATAATCCAAAGAAAAGATACAACAAAAATTAAAATCAGGCGTATCCCTCATTTTCTCTGGCAAATGGCAACAGAAAAAGTTCGTATGGTCATTCACGGGTACAGGGAAGTGTTAATGTTCCTACCGTGAACAGAAAATTTATGCACAAGAAAACTCATTTTGGCTCTCCTGTAAAATTTCGAAAATGTTGTTTACGCCTCTTTGTGTTGTCAGAGGCGAATTATTTATTAAAGAAACATCTGATTGCACATGCGCACAGGCGCTTCAAACAAACGTCTTTGCATAACAAAATCAGCTGAAGGGACAAATAATGACCCAGGCATCCCTACAGTGAGGACTCTGCATTTCACCCTTGGGAAAAAATTGGAAATAATTTTATTGGAAAAAACCGAACCTGGGATTTTTTTTAATCCAAAAGAAAAAATTGTCTTAGAAAGTTCAATACAGCAATGTCAGTGAGCTACAACTTACTGTTCACGAGATATAGGGTGAAAAGTTAGTGTGACAATGGACTCTTCTGGAGTGTCGAGAAAAAAAAAACGCTTGCATACGAGTCTGCAACCATTGGGACATTTTCATCTTTACTATTCAAGGTCCAAAACCCAACTGACCAAATTTCGTATTGTGCGCATGACACATACCTTCTCTCTTCTCTCCCTCTACAATTCAATACTTCGCCATTGTGCGCATGACACACACTTTACCTCTTCTCTCCCTTTACAATTCAATATTTCGTTACATAATATCGTTACATAATATCGTTACATAATTTCGTCACATAATTTTGGTTATGTGCCAGAGCAAAGACATGAAAATGTCAATATCGTTACATAATTTCGTTACATAATTTCGTCACATAATTTTGGTTATGTGCCAGAGCAAAGACATGAAAATGTCAAAACGCGGCTTTTGTTTAGAAAAGATGGAATTTCAAACATACCTATTTAATTTTTGAGTTTTGAGTACTATGCGAACGAGTAAGTTGTTACTTTCTCATTCTCAGCTCAAACAGATATAGACTGGTGAAAATAAAAGCAGGTTTGTTCAACTTGTTTCTCTTGGCGTTGCAAAACTTTTGCGGGTAGAAGAAGGTGAGTAAGTTTCTCAAATGGATGGTATATTTCCCTCGAAAATTCACTCTAGTTATCTAGATTAAAAATGATAACGTACATATTTTAATATGTAATTTAATTTCTTTTTTAATAATTAATAATATAAAAAAAATGGATCATCGTAATTATATATTTGGGTCGCAACTTGTTCCTCTGGACGCGCCTCATATCTGATAAATCGATATCATGGCGCCAAATTTTAAAATGATTGATAAAAAGTGGGTGGTAAATGAAATTTTTGAAAAATCTTATCAATTTTTCAAATTTCAATTATTTGAATTATTTCTATTAACCAAAGTACCGAACACAGGGGAGCCAAATGTTCTGTTTCAACGTGCCTACTGGGCAATATGGCTTTCGTGTGACTTTCTGTTTTCCTATTTTCGCCATTCTCTGTCTTCAAAATTGTATATTTTTAGTAAACATGTTCTTTCATGTTCTAAAATCTTACCTGTTTGGGCCGAATTAAGCAATTCAGGGCTAAATGGGGGCCGTATTGGTGAAAATTGAAAACGATTTTTCTATTTTTGTTGAATAATGCCAGGCTCTTCAAATTTTGTAGAGTTGTTAAGAAAATATATTTGAGTTCAGTAGTGAAATTTTGTGATTTTGAAAGTGTAATTCAAACCCGCAACCTCCAGGTCAGTAACAAATGCTCTTAACCACTAAGCAACAGAGTTGAAAACTATACTAGACTGGATAAATAAATCCTTAAATGTATGATTGTCATGCAATTGACTGTAACATAGAATATTGTACTAGTGTGCAAAAGGGTAATAATAATTTTAATATTATTCAGATAAATAGCGGTACAGCGCAAAATGTAACCAGCTCAACTAGAATTAAGAATATTTATGTTTATGTACATATATTTTATTTTTTACTATTATCTTTTTATAATAAAATTGCTTTTTAGATTTAATCTAGAATGTAATGTATCAATAAATGCCCAAAGTGGGATTTATATTGGGGAAAAAAATCAGAAAAATTATTTTAAAAGTAAATAAATTGTGTTTTTGTTTCAGAGTTTCTGTATTCATATTAAATTCTTCTCAATGTACTAATAAGAAACTCTACTTGATCATGGAGAAAAGAAGACCTCCAAGTATAGTGGACCAACAACTCACATATTCACTAATTCAAGATGTAAGGACAAGTATTCATATTTAATTAAAAATAATAATGATTATGATGAAATTAAATTTCCTTTCTCCAAGTAGTATTTACATTTCTTTCTTACCTGTTAAAAATGACATGCTTAGTCTAGATTTTTGTATTTAAAGAAAGCACTTTTACTTCCAAGAAATTTCTAATATTAGAAATCAGAAGTATTTTTATCTAGGTTTAGCTCATTGGTGTACATTGGTAACTATTATTTTGAAAATCACTACTTAAATATAATAGAATATAGGTATAATAGCTCCATGATTTTGAATTCAGCTGCAAATTGAAGTTTTAATTTTGTTTACTATTTATAAATCTGTTTTTTTCCCCCGCTTTCAGATCAGAAACAAGACTGACATCAGCTATGACAAAGCCAAAATAGCTCTGAATGTGATACTGGCTCAATTGGAGCCCATTCTTCCTGACCCAAACAGCAAAAACATAATAGCCCAAATTCTGAATTACATTCCTCAATCTGAACATGTAGATGTGAAGGTAACACCTTACTCCTTGTTGATATCATTTAATATAGTAAGGTATGAAATGTATTGGTAGGAAATAAAAGGACAGTTAATAATATTACTCCTTACTTTTGTTAGTTAATGCATCCTTTAAATTGAAAAAAAAAAAAAAATAGAATAAAGACAGCTCCAGAGAAATGTGAAACTCTTGCTTTTTACAATATAAAAAAAAGCAACAGGCATATTATCACAATTATAAATGCAAACATGGAGTGAAGGATGTCAATATTACTTAAAATAACTGTAAAATAAAATGCAAAAATAGGTATGTACCTACCACAGAAAATTGATATGTAACTACTTGTTTTCATTTGATGTTAGAATATTACAAGTTAAATTTCAGATCTTAAAATCGTGATGAAAAACCTCAAAAATATGATTAACAATCCTTTATTTTATAAACGCTAGGTGTTGGATTGCACAGAGGACAGTGTAGTGTTACAGGAGGTTCTTACGAAGCTAGTTGAAATCAAGGAGGATGCACAACAGAGGTCCTGGCAGCTGCATGAAGATGAACACATTATCCTAGGCCTGGTGGAGAAGCTAAGGGATTTACTGGTGATTTTTTTGCTTAATAATTTATAACAATTAGGTATTTTTAGATTTCAACAGTTTAATATAGTAATTTTGTTGAAGATAAGTGTTTCACAGCCTTCTTTATTTCGTAGTCATGAAACAGGAGCTACTATAGACTCTTGTGGTGTGTGTTGTTTGTATGCCTCCCCTCTGAAGGGCGACAAGTGACACAATACTCCCCATTTTGGTGCTGGGTCAACATGTGCACACCGGAAGCATTCCTTACAAAGAACTGTAACCAAATTTAGATTTTTTGTTAGCTTGGGGGATCAAACCCAGGACCTTCCGCATGGTAAGCAAGTGCTTAACCACTGAGCTAAGCGCGCTCAGGTAATAAATACATAAATTTGATTAGGTATACATTGAGGGGAAAAAATGAAAATAATACTACAACTTTGTGTTGACCATGGGGATGGGATACTTAATTGTTTGATGAATAATTTACCAAGAGATAAAAACTACATAATAAATTTATGTAACACAAAAGCTTCCTACTTGAGTAACTCGATAATTATTAAGGTAGTGAAACTAGGATTCTTTAAAAAAAAAAATCTCTTGATCACGATCCTAGGCCAAACTCAAGTGGGTGAAAAATTTAAAGAATCTTGGTTTTATATAAAATATTACATATATCATTTCTTTGGATTTCTAATATGAACCTTATAACAAATAAAGCAGTGAACTTTTAACCTCAATTTCATTGGTTTGAGCATTGTGTTTATTTTTTATACAAGTTTCAGTCTGATCATTTCACTATATTCTGAATTTTAGAGTGATGCAGACTCAGCCATTTGTAATCGTGTGCTTGCCAGGGATGACTATTCCGCCATCGAAACTCTGGTGGCTTACTATCAGATGGAACCCCGCTGGTCTATACGACGAGTCCTTCTAGAGGTAAGTTTATGCTGATCCATAAATGCTCCCTTACAAGTTACAAGCAAATTTGAGGAGATACTGTAGTAAACATGGTTGATTTTTTTGTGTGCCTGTTATTTGGGACTTCTCAGTGAAAGCTAAATTGCGATGTTACCAGTCTTACATTCACATTAAAAATGATTTGTCTTTAGGTGCCAATATTAATCTTTTGTTGTTGTTCATTCTGTACTATCCCAATAAATCTTAATTTATTTATGACGTTTTGGTTGGTTTTTCTACTATTAAATTTTATTTTTCTCTATCACAAAAAATAAGTCGAGCTATTCAAAAAGGAAATGCGGCGGCAGTTGTGGGCTGTGCGCCCCAGAGAGATGAGTTGGTTGACTTGTTTTATAGGTAGTAAAATAAATATCACAGTTTAATAAAAAAAAAAGAAGGGATATAAACGTTACAAAAAAAATTTAGAATTTAAATGGTGGATAAAATCCGTTTGGGATAGGCGCCACAGGTCAATTAAAATGGCCAGATGCATACATGAACAAGGCAAAAAAAAAAAAAAATATTTTTCCTCTTTTAGTTTGCCTCTTGAATTCTAAACTTTCAACTCTCCCCAGGTGTTTGTGCTGAGCTGCGGCCTCCACTCCCTCATCATCACAGCTCTCCTCAACTCCGTGTTGCCGCAAGAACTAGGCCGCGACATCCGCAGCTCAACTCTGGCCGCAACTCAGGAGAGAGTGCCGCAGTCCACTCTGCTACTGACCTGTCTGTTCTGTATGGGCGAGGCCATGCCTCTGACTCATCTAGGTGAGAATAATAGTATAGTGTAGTAGTGCTTTATTTAGACTGTCGGCTCGAGACAGGGAGTCCCATTATGCTAATAGTTTAATATAGCACCTCTTTATTTATAGTATATGTCAATATGTGTATAGAATTGTATAGAATAATGTAATTGTATAGAACTATAGAATAATGAGCTCTCGATTAGCTCCGTTTGTGAGCTACTCGCTTGCCATGCGGAAAGTCCCAGGTATGAACCCTAGAGTCGGCCCTAAGTGTAATTTTATTCATTACTTTTCTGAATTAATAATTTCACTACAGTAACCACAACACAGGTAAAAATGCTAATGAGTTCAGCATTTTTGGGTTGGGTAGAAGAGATTTCCAAAGGCGATAACCCCGCCCTTTAGTTAGGACATCGGTGTATATTTTATCCATTTATTTTCTGTTTTTATTTTATATTGTTGCCAATTTTGTATATTAATTTGTAATTATCTGCTTGTACAGGTGTCCTTTCCATGTTTGTACATGTGACGTCAGCCCCATCTGGGTTATAAAGTGTATAATAATAATAATTAAAAGTAAAAATCATATACCACCTGTTTCCAGATCAGCTGGGCTCTGAGTTTATCTGTTTCATTCTGGACGGGATCGAGGCGGTGGAAACAGACGAGGAAGAAACAGTGTCGGATCTGTTTCTCTCCTTCCTCCTGGCGTACAACCTTCAGTTTGAGCCTGAGCAGTCTGAGCATGCGCAGATCAATGTATTACTCCCTGAGCATGCACAGATCAATGTATTACTCCCTGAGCATGAGCAGAGCAATGTATTACTCCAGTGTCTACAAGCCAGGGCTCAAGCCAATGTTCTCACGTCCAAGCTACTGCTGATGTTCAATAGAGAAGGTAATGCTATACTTTCCTCCTGGCATACACTGTCTGAGCATGCGCAGAACAATGTATTACTCCAGTGTCTACAAGCCAGGGCTCAAGGCAATGTTCTGTACAACATCTAGTACAACTTCTCACTTTTCTGTTTATACTGATAGACTTTGACTTTTAATATTTTTTGTTGATTTTGTGTATCCTAAAGTTAAAAAAATCTTTTGATCATGTGCTAAGGTTCTAGTGGTCAAAGGGTTTAAGGGCCGAAACAGGACCGACCTCAGTAGTTTGATCGATAAGGTGGCGGACTTGTAACCTGGAGGTCGGTGGTTCAAGTCCCGGATTCAGCGTAGATTTAGTAAAGCTAGTTTGAGTAGTTGTGATATCAATATCACAAAAGTGATTAACACAAATATGATAACTATTACGGATCAGGATTAAAACTAAGATAAGCCAGACTGTCCCTCAAGCTGGGATATTGTGCACTGTGATTGGTTGAAACAATTTTAGGGAGGGTCAACGTTAATCCTGTTCTAAAATTCAACCCTAAGATGCTAGTCTGATAATCAGCTATCACAGGGATCCGTAGTGTTGAATCCCAAGCAATGCATGAATTATCCTCATTCATTTCAGATTTTGAACATATATACATATTATAAACATGTGTATATATTATAATGGCACCAAAACTACCGAAACTTTCTCAATTCGGCCTTTAACTTTTTTATAGTTTAAAATACTTCTCGATCTCTAAAACCCAGACCCTTGATGATTTTTTTTTTTTTTTTTTTTTTTTTTTCATTTTTATAATTTTACCATACATTTTTTGTTGTTTTTTTTTTTCTCTCTCTCAATGAGGGGTCTTTCATTTTATAATGTCAATGCCGAGCTCCGTGGCTCAGTGGTTAAGAGCATTGGTTACTGATCCGGAGGTTGCGGGTTCGAATCCCGTCCAGAGCGGAAAATTCTGACTGAGTTTTTCGTTTCCGCAATGGCATGGGTGGAAAGGTAAAGTTGCCTGAACTAATGTAAAAGCAGTTCGGGGGCACAATTACCTTTAGTAAAAAAATAAAAGAAAAAAACATCATATCATCATAGGGTGGCGTCATCGTGAACGATGGTAGCCAGAGAGTGGAGGAATGACAAGGCCCCCAGAACCAAGTCAATGCTGGTCTACTCCCTGTTTATAGTGCCCCAGCCAGACTGCTGGTCTACTCCCTGTTTTATAGTACCCCAGCCAGACTGCTGGTCTACTCCCTGCTTATAGTGCCCCAGCCAGACTGCTGGTCTACTCCCTGTTTATAGTCCCCCAGCCAGACATAAACATCATTTATGTCAAATAATTTATCTATTCAGACCTAAACATTTCTCTATTTCAGAGGATCCAGTGCGTCTGTTTTCTCACGAGCCCGCGCCCAAGCACGCCGTACTAAAGATGATGATCGACCTGTACGACAACAGCCACACCGCCTCTCTCTTCTACACCAACGATGTGAAGGTGGTCATCGATATTCTAGTCCGGCAGATTAGCGACATCTCCCCGGGAGAAACGGTGAGACAAAGAACTAGTTGGACATAATTTTTCTGTTTCGTGTGTTTGTATTGGTAGTCAAGTGGTTAACACGCTAGTCTGATAATCCAGGTAGCGTAGGGATCCGTTGGTTCGAATCCCACCCATGCATGAATTTTTCCTCATTAATTTGAGTTTGTGACCACATAAAATAATAAGACTCTGAGGGTTAGATGGTAGGAAATGCTTTGAGCATTAACCTCGCCTGGTGGTTAGCTTCCACTAAAGAGTGTTATTATTGTATGTGTGGGTTCATTTTTTACTTCCGAGATTTTTCGGGATATTTACTACCGAGAACCTAATATTAAATATAACTCTAGTCACCGTGGTCGAGTGAGTTAGCATGGCTTTGCAACCTTGGTGACGTGGGTTCGATCCCCAGCGAGGCAGAATTTTTTCTTCTCTGTACTTGGATGTTCGGGCTCCATTCATACCTCGTGAGGAAAAATGAGTAGCTGCTTTGACTGATCCATAAGACTAATCATTGTAAAAGCAAAAGAAAGTTTCAATAATTTTTATTCCTATAGTAACTGCCAGCTAGCTAGGCTGGTTAGTATTCTGCAAGTCTACGCATGCATTACTTTGGGTTGATTTTATTGACCTAAACTAAATATTGAGGATTGACCTATATCAATCTACTTGTCTATTAAAAATAATAATAATATTTAGTGGAAGGTAATCACCAGGCGAGGTTAATGCTTCAAACATTTTCTACCACCTAAATTAATGAAGAAAAATTCATGCACTGGGTGGGATTTGAACCAACGGATCCCTACTCTACCTGAATTACCAGACCAGCGCCTTAATTACTTGACTACCAGTGCATATATTTGTCCATGGCGCGGACAATGGGTACTTAAATTATCTTCTTCAATCCTCTTACAGAAACGAACCGTATACCTGGACCTGTGTCGGGCTGTACTTCACTCGTGTGAATATTCAGAGCATAGACATCGCAGCGAGGATCTGACCAAGTGCTTCACCAGGATACAAGAAGAAACACCTCCCTGCTTGCCGGATGTAGAGTTGGTATCCACCATTGTGAGTAGGCACTTCACTAATTAAGATCCGTGATTGTTTCACCAGGATACAAGAAGAAACAGCTCCCTGCTTGCAGGATGTAGAGTTGGTAGCTTCCATTGTGAGTAGGCACTTCACTAATTAAGATCCGTGAGTGTTTCACTCTAAGCTCGGTATCCCTAAGTGCACTGGTAGTCAAGTGGTTAACGCGCTAGTCTGGCTGTATAGAATGGCCTTGCCTACCAATGCAAAAAAAACGCGCTAGTCTGGTAATCCAGATAGCGTAGGGATCCGTTGGTTCGAATCCCATCAAGTGCATGAATTTTTCCTCGACAATTTGAGTTTGTGACCACACAAGAAGATTCTGAGGGTTAGGTGGTAGAAAATGCATTAACATCGCCTGGTGGTTACCTTCCACTAAACCTTCTTGAAAAACCCTACAATCAGGTCAGATAATAAAAATAGACAAAGTTCAACTTGTGTTTTGCAAAGAGTCTGTCAAAATTTCCCAAAATTAAACTAGGTACTTACTTTGAATGTGTAGCTGTTAGCAGTAAAAGGAAGTAGAAAGGTAGACGAATCGTAGTTCTGAGGCTAGTATAACCAAAAATTAATATTATTCTAGAGATTAAGAGATTCTTTTGAGTAGTTGCTTGTTATTTGAAATAGATCTTTCTTATTGTATACTTGTATAGATGGAACACAGAATTTGGAAAAATATTTTTTAAATCATTTAAGGAACATTTCAAAGTAAAATGCAGAACATACTACATTATTATTATTATAAGTACATACTCTTTTTACTTTTAAATCCAAAAAACTTACATTCAAGTGTCTTTTCTAGTGTGTATCTCTTTAAAAAATTCAACAGTCAACTATAATTTCATTTTTAAATAAATATTGAAAAGAGCTTTTGTGAATCCAATTGAATGAATTATAATAATTAATGCAATGAGAAGATATAAGAAAGCTTCTTGGACTTTCAAGTATTTCTTGTCATCTTTCAAGTTTGTGATCAGCCCTCAAATATTCCCAAGTTTAACAGCTTTTAAACATTCCTCAGTCACATTATACCTACAAATATACAGGGTGGACCAAAAAAACGTTTACACCCGTTAATGGTAGATTGCTGACGACATTTCCAGCCCGGATCTGCAATCCGTTTTTTCGGATTCGCCTTCGTAACTACACAAAGTGATTTTTTGCAACTTTCCGAAAAAGTCCGACTTTGGCTTATTCTTCAGGTCAGTACTTTTTTCCTGTTTAAGATGAGTTAATTCTAAACAATTCTGCAGAAAGCCAACAAAATTTCGATGTTTCTAGTTACAATACTTTGTTTTTTACGGTTTGTTTACACCTGAACAGAAAAAAACACTCAAAAAAACTTTTTTACTAAATAAAACACTCGACATTTGTCCGAACAAATTTTGGCATAGACACGGGCAAGTTTGATAAAAGTTGGCGGCCAGCCCAAGGATGCTAAAAAATAATTTTACGATTTTTTATGACGTGATCTTCTGGGAAAAATTATTAGATGTTTGCCAAAAACTCTTCAAAAATCTTAAGAGTTTTCTAGCTGTAGACTGTGTAAGGGCGTCTTGTATTGTTTACAAAAATTGTTTACATTGCTTTTTTTGAATACCGCGGTCTCACATGCCTTCATCAGCCAGTTTAGGAAAATTCAAATGATAATTTTCGTGCTTTTCAGATTGTCAGTGGTGTTAGCTAGATGTGGTAGTGCTAAGAGTGTTAGTCGGATGGTCGAAGTCCAATTCTGGGCGGACAATATTATTTTAATTATCAAAAAAATCTGATGGAATATTTTATTCATACCTGTATCTGACCTGTTGTAACACCAACAACTTATGGTTTTTTTTGGGGGTAATACCATCTGTAAATTGAGTTATATCAGATACTATTGGTATCACAATACACATGATTATTATTCATGTAAGCCCCTGAGAGACTGCCTTGATAATGTAAGGATGGTTTTTCTTATGCTTCCCTACAAGAAAAAAAAAAAAAAAAAAAAAAAAAAACTAGCGAATTTTCCTAACGAAAATAGAATTTATTAAATGAAACCAGGTAAATATGTTGTAGGTAGGATTTTCTATCATAAACAATACTAATTAAATAACAAATATTTACCGAATGCCAACTCTTAATAGAAATCTTGAAAAAAAACAAGATAATATTTTGTAAAATTAATAAACTTTTGCAGTCTTTATTATGTTTTATACTATTTTGATATAAACAAAAAGGTATTAAAAAAAAAAAAAAAACATTTTGTGTTAGTGTGTTCAATGAGAAACGATTAGAAGCGCACGACTAGCTCAGTGGTAAGCTAGTCACTTGCCATGCGGAAGATCCCACCCCGGTCCGAACGCCAGAGCCAGCAAAAAATTCATGACTACAAAATAAAAAAGACTGTTGCCATTTTTTATTTTACCATAGTACACACTATGGATTCTCCTCACACAAATTTTTGAAACCAATGGTGACTTTAGTACCTTAGTTCTAACTCAGAATTGTCCTTCTACCTTCTTGCCTCTCTCTCTCTCTCTCTCTCTCTCTCTCTCTCTATCTCTCTCTATCTCTCTCTGTCTCTCTCTCCCTTCTCAATTCCCTCAGAGGAACTGTTGGTAGTGGCGTCCACATTCCTGGATGCAAAGGTTGAACCTCTTCATCATGTTCCGTCGAATGTTGCGGAAGATTCCAGGTTTTTCTGTAAGGTCATCGAATGCCAACAGGATTCTTGCTACCAGATTCTGCTACTCTTGCGTCTCCACTGGTATTTCATAAACTATCTTTTTCACGTGATCCCAAATGTTCCTGTTGGCAGCTCCATATGCTAAATGCATATCTGCCATTTCAGCATCCGAATAATAATAATTATGTAACTTGTACTAAAAACAACTCAAGAAGTTTAAAGATAATGTTTCATAGAATGCAGAAAAATATGCTTGAAAACTATCATCAAAAAACAAACAATCATTCATTTGACTGGCCTTTAATTAATTCCAAGGAAAATAATTATCAGACATAAATAGCTAATTACTCTTTGAGTACAAGACGACCCTACACGGTCAACACTTTTAAGATTTTGAACATCATTTTTTGAGACTTACCCGGTTCGTTTTCCCAGAAGATCACGTGATAAAAAATCGTAAAATTATTTTTTAGCATCCTTGGGTTGGCCGCCAACTTTTATCAAACTTGCCCGTGTCTGTGGAAAAATTTGCTCGGGCAAATCTTGAGTGTTTCAAAGTGTAAAAAACTTACGTGAGAATTTTTTTTCTATTCAGGTGTCAAAAAAGATGCCAAACCAAACCGTAAAAAACAAAGTAGTGTAACTAGAAACATCGAAATTTTGTTGGCTTTCTGCAGAATTGTTCAGAATCAACTCATCTTAAACAGGAAAAAAGTTCTGACCTGAAGAATAAGCCAAAGTCGGACTTTTTCAGAATGTTGCAAAAAATCACTTTGTGCAGTTATAAAGGCGAATCTGAAAAAACGGATTGCAGATCCGGGCTGGAAATGTCGTCAGTAATCTACCATTAACGGGTGTAAACGTTTTTTTGGTCCACCCTGTACATTGTGTTAGGGGTAGTTTTTCTATTTTGATTTGACTTCGATCTATATCTGTAAATATTTATTTTTTTCTGTATTTCTCCTTTCGAATTTGTGCATGGCCTAAAAAATCAATGATAAGTACAACTTTTGGCAGCTTTATTTATTTTATCCAAAATATTAGTATTTATTAAAATATGTATGGACTTATTCTTATTAAAGTATGTAGTTCCTAAATATTTACGTTTACAATTTACAATGAACAAATTAATATATAGTTTATTAAATGCTCCCGATCATAAATAAAAGAAAATTTATTCTAGTATACTTAAAAATGTCTTTTATTTTTTTAGAATGATTCACATAGCATTATGTATAAACAAAGGTATTGGTCCTGAAGTCACAGATAAGAGTAAATATTTTGTTTTATAACTATATCTAATTTGATTAACAGATTTGTACACCCACAAAAAAAATGATAAACTAATTGGCTTGTTGAGATCTAGTAATATCTAAACTAAAAAAAAAAAACAATTTTTTTTTTGGAACCTATAGGTACCTTGTACCGAGGTGTATGAAGGAACAATTTTAATTTTCACACTGTGAATAATAAAATATAACCTATTTGTGTGGATAATAAATCTATACATTTCTATCTTTAACTTAAGAAGTCTATCTATGGATTGCATAGTCACTAACATTGCATAGACTGATTAATTCGTGAACACGATCGGGCATTGGCCATTTGATTGTGTATACAATTGTTTGTCAAGTTCATGATTAAATCTACTCATTAAAAACTATGCAATTTGATCTAAGATAAAGCACTGCCGAAGAATCGAGCCATGGACCAACCAAAGCAATTACTTTTGTGGCGCATGTGTTTTCATGTGCAAGAGCAAGTTATGTTTGTGTTTGCTTCGCTTGTGGCAGATGTAACATTCAAACTTCGGCGACACGCCGCACTCAAACTTCACGTGGCGACTCAGACTGTGCATGCGAGCATAGGCATTGCCGCATCTGTCACACTTGAACGCGGACTTTCCCGTTTCGGCCATGCCTGATTTGCCAGGGATGGCAACTTTTGAGCGATCTCGAGATTGAAAAGGTCTAGGACTTGTAAACGAACCTTGTCCATGTCCGTATCCTTGAGTTGAACCTCTGTTAGTTTTGAGGGCTTCCCTGGATAAATCATGATTGTTCTGGTCCAAGGAAGGGTCCCTGAAGAACACTGACATTTTTTCGTTTTTGTCAAATACTGTGACATCTTCGTAACCTTTTGTATCTTCTTCATCAATAGGATTTTCAGTCTTAATACTCTTAATATTAGGGTCAGATTATGTAGCATATTTACGATAGCACTCACACTCGTTTTATCAATAGCTTTGTCAGAATCAATACGTGGGGTAGTGTTCAATTCTTTGCCGTGGGAGAGTAGTGAA
>JAMCCL010000029.1:0-184406 GCA_024516035.1 Bactericera cockerelli
TGGTAGGGAAATACAAAAGAAGTTCCACACCTCATCTGTATATAACAATGTTTGCATGAAAGTAAGATGCTCAAAGTCAGATCGTATCACTGGTGAGAAATAGCTAGCAATAGCCATGGAAGTGCAGAGATGTGTATCTTCATGGTGAAGAATATCAGCATGAAGAAGATTCAACTAATCATGTTATCTACAGTGGTAAGCTTCTAGAAACAGATGGTTTTTATGACTAAATGTCCTATCTCAAGCTGAATCAGCTAAAGATACTAGTCTAAGTAGTCAAAAAATTCCAACAATAGTATAATGTATAGAAATATTTAGTATCATACAACCCATGGAATTGTTCACACATTGTATTCTTAGAAGTGCATACACTATTATAATAATTTGTGAAGATTCTTAAACTTAGTAATATACCTGTTTGTCTAATTTTATAAGTTACTAGAAAACATTATGTTTAAACATTCTTTGCTTATGGAGAAGATTAAAATGATTTTATTATTCTTTCAAAGACTTTAGTACTCAACATAAAGAATTTTTCTTCTATTATAAAAAGCTTAACAATCTCATATGATTTTTTTATTAGAAACAAAATGATATATTATAAACTTTCAAAAACTAGCCTGGTTTGGCAACTAGGGAGAGAAAAGCTAGCATTACATGAATAAGCAGTGTTTTTAAAACAGTTTTGAAAGAGAGGGCTTTCAACTACAGAGGTCCTATCACCCCGAAATGGAAAAGAGAAGAAAGAGGAAGAGGAGGCCTGCCGTTCCAGGAACGAATTCTTCCTTTTCGAGAAAAATCCGTCCTGGGCAGGAATCGAACCTGCGACCTAAGTGACTCCGTAGTTAGAGTCCCTAACCTCCTCGATCAAGTAGACTGAGCCAAAAATAGTGGCTTAAAGCTCTATGCCAGGGCGGGAAATGAGAGAGAAATTTTACTTGTGTCGCGGGAAAAAAGAGGGAAATTTTGACGTGTTTGACGGGAATTTTTTTATTTTCATCTGGCATCACTGGATTGAACTAGACTACCGGTGTGAATCTAGCTTCAATGTTGAAGAGTTCTACATATTTGTTAGTGAAAACATCTCCACATCTCCAAACTCAATATTGAACAAAAGGAAGTATTCTAAATTATAATGAGTAGAGTTCTCTTATCCTCGCAAAGATACGAGCCGAAGGTGGAATGGCATTGGCAGTCGCATCCTCCGCTATAGCGGCCACATTATTAGATGGAGGCAGAACTGCTCATTCGGCACTGAATCTACCACTAAACGTCGATCTCACAGATACCCCAACATGCAACATCGCCAAGAACTCAGACATGGGTTCAGTTTTAAAAACATGCGACCTCATCATTTGGGACGAATGCACAATGGCGCATAAAAAATCATTGGAGGCTCTGTCGACCTCACTGAAAGATTTCAGAAGCAGCGCCCAGATTTTCGGAAATGCATTGATTTGCTGTCGGGCGATTCCCGTCAAGCATTGCCAGTAATTCTCAGGTCAACCACTGCTGACAAAATAAATGCCTACCTGAAGTCTTCTTTTCTATGGTGTCACGTAAAGACGCTCACTTTAAAAACAAACATGAGGATCGAGCTTCAACGTGACAGAGTTCTCTAAGCAACTGCTGGAAATTGGAAATGGATATGTACTCTAGCCAGTTGTACACAGGATCTTATAGATTTGGTATTTCCCAATAATTATTGAAATCCATTTCACTGACAAAGACTGGCTGAGTTCCCGAGCTATTTTGGCACCTAAGAACAGTGATGTAAATGCTATCAACTCAACAATACAGGACAAAATACCAGGCAAGTGGATATCACTGCTCTTTTACATTATCTGTCATTTTATGTATCTAAATTCTTCTTAAAGTAAACAAAATATACCAGCGGCCATCGCCGGCTCCGCTAAATCATCAAACACACACAAACGATAATCATACAAACATAAGATATATGTATTATGTTTAGATATGCATTATTATTGTATATAATTATATAGGTATATTTTAAACCAAATAATGTATTATATAACAGTACCCACGAACAAGGTACATATTATCTATTTAACAAGTTCTCTTTTCTCCTACAGGCGTATACGAAACTTACACATCACTGGACACGATGATGAATCAAGACGAAGTGGCAAACTACCCACCAGAGTTCCTCAACTCTCTCGACCTGCCGGGGGTGCCACCCCATGAGTTGAAATTAACAGTTGGAATTCCTGTGATCCTGATGAGGAATATTCATCCACCTGAACTTTGCAACGGTATAAGAATGGTAGTCAAAAAATTAATGAAAAATGTAATCGAAGCAACGATCATTAAAGGGAAGTTCAAAGGAAAAGATTTCCTACTTCCTAGATTGCCAATCATCATACCATCTGATGTACCGTTTAGTTCTAACGAGTCCAATTCCTAATCAGGCCTGCTCAAGGACAATCCCTTGAAGTGTGCGGTGTAGACTTAAAAACCCCCCGTCCACATATCGGCCCCCGATTGCCATATCTCGTGCTTCAAATGCCAAATGTCAGTTCTCTGGGACTCGGCCATATTTCCACACATCGGCCCCGATGGCCAAATGTCGGCGGCCCCCCGATTCCAAAGTTCGGCTCACCGACGGCCAAATATCGGCTCTCTGGCGGCCAAGTGTCGACCCCCTGACAGCCAGATGGCGTCCCTGAGACGGCCAGTTGGCGTTCCTGAGACGGCCATAAGTCGGCCCATAGACAGCCACATGTCGGCTCTCGGTCAGCTAAACGTCGGCTCACCGAAAAACCTGCGGCTTTCCGCAGGTCCATATAAGGCTAAGGATTACTCTACTGGATATTCATCTCTGTCCTTTCTCATTCCTTCGCAGTTGACGAACCTGGGTGCTCTAGTGATGGAGCCGACGACAAGCCCCTTCCTTGAGCGTGTCGAGGCTATCATTCACTTCCGTCTACCGGAGGGTTGGGCAAACTGGCCTATCGTTGAAGGGACACCCCCAGTCAGCAGCATTGACAAGAACAAGCTGAGGTTTGGCCTCCCAACGGTGGACCTCATCAAAACCTATGAACCGTCCGCTTCGGCCATCTCGGAACGGACTTTTAAAGCTTTGAAGGCGTCCATTTTTGCATGGGCCGCTAGGCGAGCTCTGTTAATTGGGCCGATCGAATACGCGGCGTCTTCACGCCCGACAAGAGAGGATTACTCCTCCTCTACTAAAGAATTGAGGCCGTTGAAGCATCTCTCGTAAGGTGGCCAACGCGGAGTTAAGCAGCAAACCGAGGCCCATGGAGTCCATGGATGGAGTGAATCTGGAAGTGGAATCGCCCAGTTTTGAGACCCTTTCTCCCTGTGGCCCTGCAGTGAGACAGCTGGTCATGGATAATATTCAACCTGTCCATGACCGTTTGTCTCGCTTTGAGGAGTAGTTTTCCGCATTCCAGGCGAACATCACCGATCTCCTGATCAGTTCTTCTTGGTGCGACCAAAGCGAGCCTCTCGCTTACGCTAACTCTCCCATCGTCTCACGTGAGCCCTCCCCTTCAGAGGACCCGTGGAACCCCGATGAAGAAGTTCAGAGTGCTCCCGGTTCCCCGGACAACTCTGACTTTGCTCCATATACCGTGGAACAGGAGCCGGACATCCCGGAAGCCCTCGAAAATCTCAAGTTGCAGCTCATGAACTGCCAGAGCCTGGACTCAGCCTGATGGGACAGGGTGCGGTATTTGGAAGCCGAAAATACGCTTAAGCACGGTCCTCCTTTTCAGCCATTGCAACCGAACCCTTCCCTTCCCGCTGGAAACAAAGATGCTGACTTCAATTTGAGGAAACTTGAGCGTATTGTCTGCAATATCTCTTTTGGGCTACTTGGCCAAAGAGATGTCTTCAAGGCCGCAAGGAGGCAGATGATCAAGCTAATTCCGGCGACGGAACCTCTCTTCAAAGAGCTTTTTACCGGTGAAGCATCCGGGTGATCCAGGACTGACGCAAGCTATGCACGCCCATGATCCTTCGACCAAAATAAAAATAACATGTGTCGATCAGACTATCCTAATCAACTTGATGAAGTTATGAAATTAATTAGTATCGATCATCTTGATATCGAACATTTCTTGTCAATCCTCATGTACGATCCCATCCTCCAATATACCGATTTCAATATACCTTTTATCCTCACAACCGAAAAAATGGTCGGGTGGATGAGATCACCATAGGCAACAACCCCGCCCTTTAGTTAGGACATATTTATTTATCTATTTCTTTCCATTTTATTTTTTATATTGTTTCCATTTTTTTATAATAATTACTTGTATTGTACAATTATGTGTCTTTGTATCTAATAAGGCATTTAATAATTTTTTAATAATAATAATAATAGATACGCAATATTATTACAAGATAAACTTTGTTCCGACTCACCCGTTACATTCCTAGCAAAGCTAAGAAAATTTGGTTAACACAAATCGATGTTTGCAAAATCTACGCCGCACTCAAGTGGCTAAAATGTCACAATCTTCTATACAAAGATATAGAGTTACCAATTAAAGAGGACTTGCTGAGGGAAAACATCATGGACAGGCTTGAGAACAATGTTTTTTCAGAATTAGCTGACCGCGAATTTGAACCTGAAGATGAGCAAAACATAGAAACTGAACCTAGAGCAATGCTCACTCAAAGAGATCCTAATGACTCGTACTATGAGCAGTTTACAATCCAAGCGCTTCATGGGGGCCGACAGAACGAAAGCAGCACAAATCTCTATCAAATGGTGAGAGTTGATGAACAGTCCATTGATTCACACCAAAAAGATTAATTTGGACTTGATGTGCTTCCCAGATTTGTTTCCATATGGACAAAATGGACTGTGTGAGCAACGTAAAGAACATCTTGCAGCTGCAGATTTTGTAAAATGCAAACTGATGTCTAGACATTAGGAGTTTCGTTTAAATATTCAGTATTTGTTTTATCTTTTCCATGAGTCCAACATCAGATCTTTGAAAGATGGAATACATAACAAATTAAATATATTTAACAAAAATTCTCTGACGGCAGGACAGTGCCTCAAAATATTGCAAACTGAGGAGCTAGAACGGAATTTGACCACTTCTACAGACTTCTGCAGCAAAGTCAACTTCTGCAATTATTGTGAGTGATCCCGTATCCAACATCCAGGTTCATTGATGTTAAGTTCAAGGCCATGCTGGATTTTCTTCAAGATGACAGTTGTCCACTGGGAAAAGTTGTGCATTTTGTATGGAGACGCGAGTACCAAACACGTGGACTCCAGCATTTTCATCTCTTAATTTGGATTGAGAGCACTTCCGTTATTGGGGAACATTCAAATGAAGAGATTGCGAAATTCATCGACAAAACCATAACTTGTCGCAAACCAGACGAGGACACATTTCCTTCTCTTGCTGAAAAAGTAAAATTGTACCAAATGCATCATCACAATAACTATTGTATGAGGAAAAGAAAACTGCAAACTTATTTATCAGATCATGCAGGTTCGGATTCCCTGGACCATTATCTGATAACTTGATTTTACGGGATGTGTCTCAGTCTATAGCTGGCAGAAGGTGGTTATTAACCAAAACCAGACTATACGACTTATCCCGATCACGAGGAGAAAAGTGCATCAACGATTACAATCTCGCAATTTTATCAGCATGGGAGGGAAATATTGACATTCAGTTCATTGGAGAAAAGTCTTGTGCTCTGGAGTACTTATGTTACCAAGTACCAGACCAAGGCAGAAAAATCCAGCACAATGGAAACATTTGACGTAATGAGCTCTGTAAAAAGTCTTCAGCAAAAACTGTGGAATCTTGGAATGAAGCTCTTGGTAACTGAGAATGCGGAGTAATGGAAGCTGCAGACGCTCTACTTGGATTGTCTCTATTTGGAACCGACAGAGGTACAACAATCAAGTGGGTGGATGTAAATCTTGTACGCAGCAGAAAACTGAAGGATAAGAGGGCTATTGAATTCATTGAAGAATCTTCAGAGGATATTTTCTGTCCTTCCATGGTTGACACCCATTATCCCAACCGTCCTGCATATTTTGAGAAATATGTCTCTTTGATTTTGTGAGAAATCACGATATCATCAAAGCTCGACCAAAAGCAGATGGAGCTCTTTGCGTTGAATATCCTGGCGTTGGATTCATCAAGAAGAGGATAATTCCCTACTTGATAAAACATCAAGTATACAACGTGAATATGGAGCCGGAAAAATATATCCATTCCGTGCTTCTGTTGTTGAAACCTTGGAGAACTCTTAGAGGACCTGAAGGGTAATAAACATGACTTTGCAAGTGCATTTTTGGACGGTGACAATTTGATAGACACAGCCATGCAACATCATGTGAGGTTACAATACCTCAGGAAATCTAGAGAAGAAGTGAACACCGCCGTTCAAAAAATCATCGCAGACAGTAAAGAAAAGGATAGCAACAAAAAATATGCCAGATCATATTTTGGACGAGGCTGCTAACGCCATGGCTGAAATAACTGCATTGAATCAAAGTTATTCTTGATGATTCCAGTATGCAGGATATGATTTCTTCTCTTAACGTAGATCAAAGACGGGTTTTGATCATGTTACTTCCGCCTTATCCAATGAGTGTGCTGCGCCCTTGCGTCATTTTGTGTCTGGTGTTGGAGGTACAGGAAAACCATACCTTATTAAAACTCTAAAACACTGGACCAAGTACACAATGGGAAAAATGGTCGCTCTCACAGCACCAACAGGAGTTGCTGCCTACAATATCGAAGGCATAACTAGGCATGAGCATGGTAATACCCAAGTACACAATGGGAAAAATGGTCGCTCTCACAGCACCAACAGGAGTTGCTGCCTACAATATCGAAGGCATAACTAGGCATGAGCATGGTAATACACCAGAGTACAAATTCTCTCTAGCCAGCGTCGATGGCATGTTGAATACACGGTTCCCTTCAGAACACCGAAGTTAAGCGACATCCAGCGAGGTTAAGACTTGGATGGGTGACCATTCAAATTCTAATTCTCGTGACGCTGGCTTTTCCCGGCCCCACTCAGGCTGGGTGAGGTCAATGTGAGTAGCAGGTTTGTGAGTTTCCTGCGAATGGAGGGTAAAACCCCCGTCGTGATATGACCATGGCAGTTGAAAGCGACGTTAAACCCCACTTAAAAAAAAAAAAAAATCTCTCTGACACCGTTCTCAAAATCATTCGAGATGTTTTGAAAGATGTTGTCCTTTTCATCGTCGATGAAATTTCAATGGTTTCAAACGTGAATCTTATGTACATTCACTTGAGACTCACTGAAGTATTCAATAGCAGTGACAAAGAGGAAGGTTGGTTTGGTGGGCTCCATATTCTGGTCCTTGGAGATCTACTTCAATTACCTCCTGTAATGGAGGAGCCACTGGCACTGGCCGCCGCCGTCGATTCTACCCCTTCCTCATCAGTCACGGTGAAGCCATCCTTTGGAGTAGGATGTTTAAATTTGCATTCAAAACAAGCCCACTTTTTCTTCCTGTCTTTGCTCATCTTTTTGAATTGCTGATCGGTCTGTCCACCTCAGCCAAAGTGGAGGACGGCATCGCATGTATTACAATTCAACATGTCCTCCATGAGTAACTCATCTTTGCATTTTGTTCAGATTGAACAAAATGCTTATTACTTATTAGATACAAAAGACACATAAGTACAATACATGTAATTATTATAAAAAATGGAAACAATATAAAAAATAAAATGGAAAGAAATAGATAAATAAATATGTCCTAACTAAAAAAGGGCGGGGTTGTTGCCTATGCTGATCTCATCCACCCGACCATTTTTTCGGTTGTGAGGATAAAAGGTTTATTGAAATCGGGATATTGGAGGATGGGATCGTACATGAGGAATGACAAAAAATGTTCGATATCAAAATGATCGATACTAATTAATTTCATAACTTCATCAAGTTGATTAGGATAGTCTGATCGACACATGTTATTTTTATTTTGGTCGAAGGATCATGGGCGTGCATAGCTTGCGTCAGTCCTGGATCACCTCTGCTCTTTTGCCACAGATATATTGGAGGAGACGGGTGGATGTGACCTGAAACCCGGATGCTTCACCGGTAAAAAGCTGTTTGAAGAGAAGTTCTATCGCCGGAATTGGTCTGTTTTGTCTGTACTTGGCCAGAATCGTTGATCATTTCTGTTGATACAGACTTAGATATTTTGACCTGCTCTGTTGATATTTTTAGCATTGTTTCTATAGTATCTTTTGCATAATTCCCGGTGCTTATCTCTTCTATTCGGATTTAAATTATCTTTCTCTTTGGACTTCTTTCGCTCAAGACTTCTTTTGAATATTTTAGACACCATTTTGTATTATTGGGTACATAAGATAAGGAACATTGAGCAGGATAATAATTTGAAGGATTCTGGAACAAAGGAAACATATGATATTGACAAAGGATACATAACACAATGAAACATTTATTTAACCCTTTCGTTCCCAAGGTTGCACCAGTGCAACCAAACCCTCTTGATTTTTCTAATTTTAAAACCTCCCGGTCTGGCAACATGGTGAGTTTCGTTAGAACCGTCATGAAGTTAGCTATGATTTCAAACCAAAAAATAAGTAGAGGCAAATTGTATTAAAAGTCTTTATTGATTTTGTCGTGTTATTTGTGATTTTCTGAAAATTCAGTAGTTGACTTGGTCTATGTCTGAAGTTCTACAAGCCATCATGAAGATTCTCACAATCATGGTGCTCTTACCCATCTGGGTAAATACATTCAATATGACAGGATATGATTGTTCGAACCCCGATACTTCCTACACATCCATCTCGACACACGGAGTTGAAGAATGCAGCTCAGATAGTCTCAAGACAGAGAAACAAGACAGGCCAGTATTTCTCGTGTATAAGAACGACTTTGCTTACAACATGATTCGTGAATGCACTCTTACAAGAAGCGCCCTCATCACGAGATGTGGTGTTTGGTCTCACGCTATTGCAGTTAATGGCGGCTTTCGCATCCAAGACCCTGTCACATTGACCGCAGAGGAATGTGACGTTATGCACCGGAAAGGCTTGTACATAACTAATACAGGTAGAAAAATTGAAAATCTTCAGATAAATGAGACATTGAGTTTCCATGAAGTCGATGTAGGGGCATTAGATCAAGAAGGTGCATGTGTAGGCGGCTCGGTTACGACAAATGGACAAACATTCACTAATGTGGTACGCCAAGTGTACTACAGTCTCACTATCAAGGAAGCCATCGCCACTTATGTCTATGACATGAAGAAATTAGTGACTAGAGAGGGGTATAGGCTGTCATACGACGCACGAACAGCGCTTCTTGGATCAACAAGATACGTATGGGACACAAACATAGAGACATCATCCTGTCATGGCTCCAGGTACACAATCTTATACGATGGAATGGCATCATACTACAAGTCCAACCTGGGCACTGATTTCTACGTCGTAGATAATAGTGAATTCTCATTTGCAATCATTGGAACAACTATAACGTATGTTTGTAACCTGCCAATTAGAAAAACAGGGAATTCACGCGTTTATTTAGTGGATGACGTCAATGCAATGTCAGCTACAAGAGCTATGACCCACCGCCTGCCTGCTCCTATCGATCTTGACCTAATCATGGAATTGAAATTATTCTATATAGAGGAGAATGTAAGAAACAGGACGACGGAGCTCTACCAGACCATTTACAAGGAACTATGTGACAAAAATCCACTATACAGGGTGTCCCGTATACAGATGCAAATATTTTGAGGGTAGGTTCAGCCCACCGTGAACTATCATATGAGCGAAACTTGCAGTGGGGCATTTTGCTTCGTTAAAGAGTTATGGCCAAATCCCTGTTTTTCCCACAGGTCTAGAGGTCACTTGGATCGATGCACGTTTTTAAATAAATGATAGCCAGTAAGTAATTTTTGACTTCATGTATGGATAGTCATGCATATTTCCCTTCGAATGCAGTTGGTTGCATGAAAAAATATTGAAAGACCAGAGAGATATTTAATCATAAGTTCAATATTTTTCTAAAATTCGATTTTTCCCTTTTTTCCCTTTCGTGAATTTAGAGTACTTCTACAATTGCAATTCTGCGTATCACTAGGTAAAAAAATACCCTTTAATATTTTGTTTAAATAAATACAAAGTTCTTTCAGACGCGTGAAGGAACGAATGATATACGCCTTAGTAAACGGCACCAGAAGGAGAGAAACACATCTATCAAATTTTGAATCTGGGCGCTATTGCATTTTGAAGAACACTCAATGACTGAAGCGGTCTGTGTGACCATTTTTGTGCCAACTGCAAGTTATAAATGAAAATTTTCTGAGTACAAATAGTTCTATTAACCAACTATATCAATCAAATCTAATAGTTAAAATAACAAGGTGATCAATTTGTTCGGTGGAAGAGAAAGCCACAAGCTTTAACCTCGCCCTTAGTTCACTACATATTCTTTTGAGTTCTTTTCATTTCATGTCCTGTGTTGCAAAATGTTTGTAGTTTATCAATAAAGTATTAATGATAATAATAATAGTAACCTTAAGGTTGGATGTTCGAGTTTTACCCGAGGTTAATTTTCGGCACTATTTGTTATGTTTTTGATATCATGATTGTGATAAACACAAAAATGATATTTTTAATTTTACTTCTAAAAATAAAATGATTTGTTGTTAGCGCAGAGTCTTTCTCCATGTGTATTCTTTGTCCGTAATTACACCACTGGTTGCTGCTTTCGTTGCAGCCTCTCTCATTTTTCCTCATGATAACCCTGTGACCCCGTAAGCCCATTCACATAAAAGTTCACACCGACCGACTACTGTGAATGATCAATTTCCCTCTGTTAAACATCCCAGAGCAATGTATTTATACCTCAAATTACGCGCCAATTCTGTTAAAATTCAGCCAACTTTGAATTTTCCATCATGATTCAGAAGTGTTTTTTGAGCTTCGTGTGTACTGCGTTCCATGATCTTTAAAGTAATATAATTGAGCTTTCTTTTTTCTAAAACTAAACATAATAGGGTATTTTTTTAACTAGTGATACGCAGAATTGCAATTGTAGAAGTACTTTAAATTCACGAAAGGGAAAAAAGGGAAAAATCAAATTTTAGAAAAGTATTGAACTTATGATTAAATATCTCTCTGGTCTTTCAATATTTTTTTATGCAACCAACTGCATTCGAAGGGAAATATGCATGACTATCCATACATGAAGTCAAAAATTACTTACTGGCTATCATTTCTTTAAAAATGTGCATCGATCCAAGTGACCTCTAGACCTGTGGGAAAAACAGGGATTTGGCCATAACTCTTTAACGAAACAAAATGCCCCACTACAAGTTTCGCTCATATGACAGTCCACGGTGGGCTGAACCTACCCTCAAAATATTTGCATCTGTATACGGGACACCCTGTATATGAGATCACTACTCTCGTTGGCCAAAACACATCCGGAGGAGTTCGCTTGGTCTTATACAAAGATGAGTGGATATACTGCAATCTTGCGAGGAGAAGTCATATACCTAAAAAGTTGCTAACTTCACACAGTAACAATAGTCATTTTAAAATCAGTGAAATCCCAAATTTCGAAAATGTCGGGAGAGGTGGTACTTTTCTATTCAAAAAAAGGTCTAAAATGTAAGTTTTTTACGAGCAAATAATTTTTTTAGTGTAGAAAAACACCTTATAAGTGTTATTTATTCATTATTTGGTAGAAAATCCCAAGTTACTTTGATTTTGAACGTCTTCAATGTTGGATGCACCAGAGCAACCTTGGGAATCCATGACATGAAAATCAAAGTGATTTGGCATTTTGTTTTCCTTTCAGCTCATTTGTTGACTAAATTTTTTTGATTGAACACTGAAGTGATTAGTTTTACTTTTCAAATGAATATTGAACAATGACAGACAAAAACAACAGTGATAACAACTTACTCAATAGAGCGGATGAGATTTTACACTGGTTAAACCAGTCTTTCCTGGACAGCGATCAAGATGGGGATACTGATAATGAAGAAAATGATGAGTTGGGGAAGATGGTTCAAGTTCTTGTAGCAAACCAGGATCCAGAACAATGTGTTTCCACAAACAATCAAGAACAAAATGAAAATGTGATCTTGTCTTTGGATGAATTGGAGGAGTTGGAGGACATGAATCATAGAACGCCAATGGCTGCATCTACTTCCAGGAAATCACGAAAGAAGACTAGTACAAAGAAAGTAAAGAAGAAGGTTAAGTCTAAAAGAGTGACAAAGAAAACTAAGAAAAAAGAGTGACTGGAGGGATGTATCTTCTTTCATTTTTCCAGCTACTGACTGGTTATTTGAGGAACCTGATATTGAAGAAGGTGTAGAGGGATTACCAACACTTCTTCAATATTTTCTAAAATTTGTGGATGAAGAAATGATTGAGGAGATAACAAATTCCAGCAACCAATATGCCCATGAGAAGAGTGGTGTTGTACTAGGTTTGACTGTTGAAGAAACAAAGAAGTATATGGGGGTGTTATTTCTCATGGCAATTGTAGCAATGCCACAAAAGAAAATGTACTGGCAACAAGAAACGAGATACAACAAAGTAGCTGACGTTTTCAGCAGAAATCGGTTTTATCAAATAAACCAATTCTTCCACGTTGCAGACAATACTAAATTTGATCCCGCTGATAAATTATTCAAAATAAGACCCTTTATTGAGAAGCTCAGGAACAATTTGCAAAAAAATCCTCCTGAAGAGCACAATAGTGTTGATGAGACCATCATACCATTTAAGGGCAGAGGTCCAATCAAACAATATGTAAAAAATAAACCCCACAAATGGGGTTACAAACTGTTCACAAGAGCAGGATCCACAGGATTTCTCTATGATTTTATTGTGTATACAGGACAAAACACTGCAATAGATCACAGCATTGGTTTGGGAATATCGGGCAATATTGTGCTTGATTTAATTGAAAAACTGCCTCAACATCAAAATTTTAAACTGTATTTTGACAACTGGTTCACCTCTTTACCTCTCAGTTCAAGACTATCAGAGCTGGGGTATCAATTTGTTGGAACAATACGAGAGACAAGAAGTGGTAAATGCCCAGTGTTATCAGAGAAGGATTTGAAAAAGACTGGACGTGGTACTTTCGATTGGAAAGTTGATGCTGATTCAGGTGCAGTTCTAGTGCGATGGTTGGACAGGAGGGCAGTGAACTGTGTATCAAACAATGTGGGAGTAGACCCTATTGGTACATGTAGAAGGTGGCCTGAAAAACATAAGCAAAAGGTGGACGTACCTCAAACAGCCATCATCAAGGAATACAACCAATTCATGGGAGGAGTTGATCTGTTTGACATGTTGATCCAACTCTACAGAATTAGACCGAAATGTAAGAGAGGGTACTTGCGGGTAATACATTGGGGCCTCAGTGTAGGTGTAGTAAATGGGTGGTTACTCTACAGGAAGGAACATGGTCAACATAATATGCCTGAGAAACCATTGACACTGGTACACAATTCATTTCGCAGATACAAAGTGCCCTCATACAATCGGAGAGAGGGAGAGGACCAGGACGTCCATCACTAGACAGTCTGTCAGATCAATTTAGTAGTAGTGTAGTGATGAGGGAGCCTTTGCCTCTAGATGATGTCAGATATGATGAAATATCTCATTTTCCTATTTGGGTTGATAAAAGAGGTCGATGCAAAGAGTGTAATGATAGAAATGCAGGGTACACATCTGGCAAATGTTCCAAATGTCATGTATATCTTTGCCTCAAACCCCAGAAATACTGCTTTTACAACTTTCACAACACAGAAAAAAGTAAAGCCACCCCATACCTAATGTTACAGGTACCTAATACTGTGTTTTGTTCATTTAAAAAAAACCAACTTCTTCTGAAATAAATAATTTCCTAATTGTTAATTTTTTCATATATTTTTTATCCAGATTTTCCCACTGGTGCAACCATCCGTAACTCGATAACGGAAAAGAAATGGATGGCAGATTTGAGTTCTTTGGGTAGAATTTACCTATAAAAACGCCTGAAATAATTTTTTCCCTCGGAAATAAAGTTTTGGGAATGAAAATACTAAACCTATTAACACCATCAAAATATTTCAGCGCATACAGGTTGGTCGGGAATTTGTGAACCACTCCAATATCTGAAGAACGGCTTAAGATAACGAAAAAATCTAAAAGGTTTTTTTCAACGCATTAACTGGTGAGTATTTTGGCGTAGTCAAAATTTGAAAGAAAAAAAAATCGCAAAGTTGCAAATTTAATGTACTTGAGTTGATTCTGTGTGTACCCTAGGTAGCTAAACGGGGTATTTGAAGACATAACATGGTAAGGCATAACATCATTCAGGTAAACCTAGGTAAGTACCTTTTTGTAGGTACATAGTAATTACCTGATTGTTAGTACCTATATGATTGTGAAGCGTTTAATTTTCTACACATTGTGTTATCATCTTTGTTATTAACTGTGTGTCAATTCTCATCATTTTCCTTTAAAACTTTATCACCTTGAATAAATTAGAAATTGCTAGGTACCTTAAATAAATCAAAAAGTAAAATTTAAATAATTAATAGAAACTAAAATGCCACGAGATACTTTTTGTGAGGAACACCGACAAGATATCGCACACTACATAGAAAACTGTAACTTTTTGACTTTTTTCAAAAATATTTTTTTTCATATTCGAACTCGCCTGAGAATTCTACACCTGTTAGAGAAGACCCCAGAGTTCTAGCTCAATTCAACGCCGCTAGAGAGCACTGGTTACGTTTTTCCATTTTCGAGTTTTGAAGTTCTCCCGTTAAAGATTAGTGTCACTTTTGAGGGAACATGGGAAGGGTCCGTTTTTTTCAATATTTCATTTCCTTTTTTTTCAGAAGAGTAATTTCTCAAGTTTTCTGTGTTGTTTTTAATCTTTTGAGTATTGAAAAGTGTAATTTCCAAAAATGGTCAATTTTTTTCATGTTAATGATATAGATAAGTGTCACTAATTGGAAAGTTACTAATTGGAATGTGCTAAAGTGTAATTTTTGAGTTTCGTTTTTCAAAAAACAAAAAATCAATTTTTTCCCTGATTTTCTTATAGTTACACTTTTCCTTGGTAAAAATTTGTGATTTTTTTATTCATTTTCTCGATAGGTAGAGAAATTTCTCGGATTTTTAAAAATAACCTTTAAAGTTGCGTTTTTCAAAAAAAAACCAAAGATTAATTTCTTTCCCTGATTTTCTTAAAGTTACACTTTTGGTAAAATTTTGTGATTTTTTGTCAATTTTCTCGATCGAAAATGGTAATTTCTTGAATCTTGAAAGATAATCTTTAAAGTTGCGTTTTTTCACAAACAAAAGATTAAATTTTGTCCTGATTTTCTTAAAAGTTACACTTTTCTTCGTAAATTTAGTGACCAATTAGTCAGAAAGTTTCAACAGTTCTGCTGTTCTAACCAATAATTTGTTTATTTGACCTTGATTTTCCAAAAGTTACACATTTCATTGGACAAGTTGGAAATTTATTATTTCAGTTTTTGGGTGACAAGTGCAATTATTTGAAGAGTAAAGGTACACATCCACCTTGAAAGTGGATGCCTAGCTGAAGAAATGATTTCATCCTAGTCACCATTGTTATTATGCTGCAAGTACAAATTACCTAGTATTCATTGATAAATATCAGTCTCCAAGAAAGGGGCGTGATTCACAAAAAACTACTGGGCACTGGGGGATGTGAATAAACAGAGGGAGTTTGTTGCAAGACATCATATCAAGGTAATTATTCCCAAGAAAGATACAAAGCAACCAGGAAGTAACAGACGTACAAATAATGAGTTCTTCTTGCGGAAAAATGAAAGACATGTAAAAGACCTTGACCTTGATTTTCCGAAAGTTACACTTTTCTTTGGACCAGTTGGAAATTTATTATTTCAGATTTTGGGTGACAAGTGCAATTATTAGAAGAGTAAATGTACACATCCACCTTGAAAGTGGATGCCTAGCTTAAAAATGATTTCATCCTAGTCACCATTGTTATTATGCTGCAAGTACAAATTACCTAGTATTCGTTGATAAATATTGCACATTGCAAATATTGCACATTGCAAAAAATAAGGAAAACATTAGAAAACCAAAGACATTTAAGTGAACAGCAGAATGGGACAAATCAAGCGGGGTCTTCTCGGCCACCTGTATGGAGATTCGACCAAATCCTGGGACCTCGGACAGAAGGTATACAAGAAAAAAAAACCGATGAGTAAAGAACCTAACCCGATGAGTTAAGAACAAAACCCGATGAGGGAAGAACCACACCTGATGAGGGAAGAACCAAATCCGATGAGTGAAGAACCAAATCCAATGAGTGAAGAACCAAATCCGATGAATGAAGAACCAAACCTGATGAGTGAAGAACCAAATCCGATGAGTGAAGAACCAAACCTGATGAGTGAAGAACCAAGTCCGATGAGTGAAGAACCAAACCTGATTAGTGAAGAACCAAACCTGATGAGTGAAAAACCAAACCCGATAAGGGAAGAACCAAACCCGATGAGTGAAGAACCAAACCTGATGAGTGAAGAACAAAACCTGATGAGTGAAGAACCAAGTCCGATGAGTGAAGAACCAAACCTGATGAGTGAAGAACCAAACCTGATGAGTGAAAAACCAAACCCGATAAGGAAAGAACCAAACCCGATGAGGGAAGAACCAAACCTGATGAGTGACAAAGAAATTAATGTGCAAGATGATAACAAAGAAATTAATGTGCAAGATGATAACAAAATGGAATCGTCTTTGGGAACTGAAACTTTTTCCGATGATGATAGTTCGGAATCGTCGGATGACAGTTCCCCAGCTGATGACACGGATGAAGATCCCGACTTCTATGTTTTAAGTTCGGAATCAGACGACCAAATGGCAAATCATGATAAAAACCAAACAAAAATGCAAGAAACAAACCCGGAAAAGAACGAAACATACCCGATTAATGAAGAAACAAACCCAATGAGTGAAGAGCCAAACCTGATGAGCGACGAAAGGAACCCGACTAATGAAGAAACAAACACGATGAGTGACGAAAGGAACCCGACTAATGAAGAAACAAACCCGACTAATGAAAAACCAAACCTGATGAGCGACGAAAGGAACCCGACTAATGAAGAAACAAACACGATGAGTGACGAAAGGAACCCGACTAATGAAGAAACAAACCCGATGAGTGACGAAAGGAACCCGACTAATGAAGAAACAAACCCGATGAGTGACGAAAGGAACCCGACTAATGAAGAAACAAACCCGATGAGTGACGAACCAAACCCAATGAATGAACAACAAACAAATCAAGGAGAAAGCCCGAGGAAAAAAAGAAGAAAAGCAGACCCCACCAAATGGAGGAAAAATATGATCAGTAAACTTCGTAATTCTGGAGAGGCCTACACATCAGTAGGCAAAAACAAAAAAGAAGTACGCAAAAGGAAAGTCGGTCCATCATGCGAAAAATGGGTGTCCAAATTTGAAGGAGATACAGTAGAACGCGTTCGTGTAACTTGTAAACTCAATTGTCCCGATTTCATCAGTGACCAAGAAAGGGGCGTGATTCACAAAAACTACTGGGCACTGGGGGATGTGAATAAACAGAGGGAGTTTGTTGCAAGACATATCAAGGTAATTATTTCCAAGAAAGATACAAAGCAACCAGGAAGTAACAGACATACAAATAATGAGTTCTTCTTGCCGAAATATGAAAGACAGGTAAAAGTCTGTAAAATGACTTTTCTCAACACATTGGATTTAAATAACAGAAACATTACAACAGTGGTACGCAAAAAAGAAAATGGGTTTATTTCCACAGATCTTAGAGGAAAACATTCCAAACACGAAACTCTAATGCCTGAAGTCAAACAAACCATCTACGAGCACATCAACTCCATCCCAAGGGTCGAGAGTCACTATCTCCGAAAACAAACTACTAGAGAATTTATTGAAGGAGGAAAATCTATGAGAGACCTGTACAGGTATTATGTGACACTTTCTACAGAGAAAAAAATACATCCAGCGAGTTTCACTTCTTATTCTAATATTTTCAAAAATGATTTCAACATTTCGTTCTTTTCACCGAAGAAGGACCAATGTTGGTTCTGCGAAAGCTTCATTAATTCTTCTCCAGAAGAAAAGAAATCAAAGCAGGAGCGTTATAACTCACACCAAAAGAAAAAGGACACGTCTCTTGAAGAAAAGAAGAAAGACAAAGCGAAAATATCCGACAATTATAAAGTATTCGTCTATGACTTACAGGCTGTCTTACCATCACCCCGTGGTGACGTTTCCCTCTTTTATTACAAAAGCAAAATCAATAGTTATAATTTCACAATAACTGACCTGACTTGTCAAAATATAGAGTGCTATTTCTGACACGAAGGGGCAAGAGGAGCAAAGGAAATAAATTCTTGTCTTTTCAATTTCCTGAAAGAAACTGCTGAACAAAGTAAGGAAAACACAAATATTGTGTTTTACTCGGACAATTGCTGTGGACAGCAAAAAAACAAGTTTACCATTTCAAACTATATGTATGTACTTCACAAATTCGACAAAATTGAGTCCATTGAGCATAAATTCCTAGTTGTTGGTCACACCCAAAACGAGGGTGACAACATTCACTCAGTCATTGAAAAAGCAATAACCAGGACTTTGAAATCGGGACCAATTTATAGCCAGATACAATATGAGTCTATTATTAGGGGCGCTAAAAAAACAGACAAGCCGTATAAGGTGCACGAACTCAGCCATGACGATTTCCTAGACTTCAAAGAACTCGCCCCTAGAATAGGAAACAATTTTTCTAAAACTATTGATGGCACAGATGTGAAAATGGCGGATATCAGGGTGGTTAGAGTTGAAAAAGTCGCCAAACTCTTTCTTTGTAAAAACAAGTTTTGAAGGGGAATTCAAAGAAATTCAATTCAACATACAAAGACGAAAGAGAAAATTGGAAAGTTCTGTTCCTACTCCTGTTTCTATTGAATATCCTGAAAACCTACAAAAGTTGTACAACGAGAAGAGGCTCATTCCCGCAAACAAAAGAATCGACATCAGGGGCCTCTTAAAAAATAAAGTAATTCCATCATCATACAATGATTATTACTCTATGTTGTTAGGTATGCCGTCCAATCAGTCATAGAAAACCCAAATAACCTATTGCTTTGACCAAAATAACCTTTCATAACGGCAATATTTTTATTGAAAGTGATAATAAAATAATATGTTTTAGTTAATTACCTACTTAATTTACTATACCGGGTGGATAAAAATAAAAAACAAACAGAAACTACTTTTGTGTTTTGAATAACTTTTTCAGTACCTAATAATAATAAAAAATAAAAAAACAAACAACAGTGTCCGTTTTTTATTCACCCGGTATTTTTCAAATATTGTATTGTTTATTTGTAAAAATAAAAACCCTAAACTATTTTGTTTGTTTTACTTGAGCAAACACTAAGCTCCATTTGCATAGTCGTTCCTCAATCAAAAAGGAAACCTTTTCAAAAAAAGAAACCTTATTAGGGTACGGTTTCTTTTGCACATCTGGATGAATACAGCCACTGCCAACCGCTGAATACGTTACCTGTGCAAGCAAACCGTACCCTAAAAAGGATTCCTTTCTCTTTTTTGATTTAGGAACGACCATGCAAGTGAAGCTAATTGCTTTTTTCTTTGAGGTAGGTACATGCGAAAAAAAAAAAAAAATGTTTCACTTGAGACATAAAACTCATTTTTTGTTTCACATGAAAAATAAGCTTCATTTGCATAGTCGTTCCTAAATCAAAAAGGAATCCTTTTTAGGGTACGGTTTCCTTGCGCAGCTAATGAATGCAGCGGCTGCATGCATCCAGATGGCGCAAAGAAACCTTACCCTAAAAAGGTTTCCTTTTTGATTTAGGAGCGACTATGCAAAAGGACCTAAGACTCATTTTTTTTACTTGAGAAATAAGACTCATTTTTTAGTTATACTTGAGAAATAAGACTCATTTTTTGTTTTACTTGAGAAATAAGACTATTTTTTTAGTTTTACTTGAGAAATAAGACTCATTTTTTAGTTTTACTTGAGAAAAAAGACTAATTTTTTAGTTTTACTTGAGAAATAAGACCTTTTTTTTAATTTATGGAGAACCCTACTTCCTCCTCAAGACAAGCAAGCAGGATAATGGGCCACAGCAAAACTTTCATTTTGGAAACTTTGAAGAAGTACAACATGAGTGCTTTTCGCTCCCACATCGTTCAAAGTTTGCGAGACGGTGACTACTTGCGTCGCTTAGAGTTCATTCATACTATGGAAGAGCTGTTCGGAAATGATAGAAACTTCCTTACAAAATGCCTATGGACGGATGAATCAAAATTCACTAACAATGGCTTATTTAACAGGTTTGTATAAATAATAAAGTTCAAGGCAATTTAGGCAACATTTCTACAATTTAGTTGAATTTTTGGTTTCATTTGAGTAGGCTCTTCTTATTTTGACCAAGACAGTTTAATTTTAATTAAATAATAATCAATGAGGTTCAAATTGCTACACTACAATCAATTCAATCATTGAAATGGATATCAATTTATGATTTCAAACGCAGCTGTAAAGAACATCCATTTACTGATGACCCAGGGGTAAAAGTGAATATTGAAGATGTAAATAATCCATTGCGAATTTTCAAGCTATTTTTCACACCAGAACTGATAAAACTAATTGTAGAGCAAACAAATAAGAATGCAAAAGCCTTTCTAAACAAAATTCGGAGAAATTGGAAAAAAAAAAATTCTCGAATTCATCGCTGGAAGGACACAAATTCTGATGAAATCTCTGCACTCTTAGGCCGGCTATTCACGATCAGTCCAAACTGATACTTTCGAGTGACGTGAATGGCAGTGGACTGACAGTCCAATTCGACTAATGAGTTGTACTGTAGGAATTTAAAAAAAAATATATTTTGGACTGAAGGTGCTTGGACTGACAGTTAAATTTTTATGTGAATGGCGCTTTCAGTCCTCAGTTAACCAATTTCTCTTCAGAGTTCAGATTACCGATTTTGAATTTTTAAAATGAGCCAGAAAGGCAACTCAAACAATAGTCGATTTTGTTGCAATTTTAAGATCAGAGCCCTGTCTCTGAAAAGTTAATTTCGAGGAATATAAAGACCGTAATTTAAAAAATGCTGCCCTTACGAAATTGACAAATAAACTAACTAAAAGTGATGCCACCGTAAAATCTGCCCTTGCTAAAATCAACAGCCTGAGGTCAGCCTATCTTAATATATAAATGTCAAAGTCACTGACTGATCATCGCTCTACAGCCCAAACCGTAATACCTAGCGAGCTGAAATTTGGTAGGTAGCTTTGTCTTATAGTCTAGATGTGCATTAAGACGGGATTTTTTGAAACTCCCACTACAACACCTGCCATTGGCGAAAAAGGATTTTTTGCTTTCACGGCCATGCCTCGGCCCGCAATGCGGGCGACAGCCCGCTAGTAACAAATAAAGAAAGAAATGTGAACAATCTATCAAGTCTGGAGCTTCCGCGGACGATATCCGCAAACCGACGTTGTGGTATTATGATTTGCTGGACTTCCTACGAGACCAAAGCACCGTGAGAACATCCACATCTAATATGGACCCTGAAAGATGATGAGGTAAAACTTCTACTATTTATTAAATTCTGGTATCAGTCAACCTCCGTTTCTGGTGCGTATCACACCAGGGTTGCACTCCGGAGGTCTTGAGGACAAAAAAAAAAGTTCTGTGGCTGGTTTTTACGGGGCTTGCTCAGCCTCGTGAGGACAATGAGTAGCTGCTTCAAAGATTTGATTAATTAGTCAAGCACATGCAGTATTGGATACTCCTAGTAATGTTGTGATACCCACAAAAACTGTGACACGATCATAAGACTTAAACACAAAGAAATTAATACATATTCATACATTTACAAATTCTGGTATCAAAATACAGTTTTATTAATTTGTTACAAAATGAATTCTTTAGTAGGTACCTAAATATTTTGAATACCTACTTATTTTTTACAATGTGTTTATCTTGCCATGATACTTTTGCCAGTATTCATGAAGTAGTTCATGAAATTATTTCTAACTTCCTTTGCGTCATTACAAATATTTCCTCGACTAAAGTTTAGTGGAATCATATTTGATTGTGCACTATCACAACCCATCGAAATAACAGATCTATCATGGACATTTTCTTGGAATAAACTTCTTTTAGGGGCGAATGTATTACGTTGGTGTTCCATCAAAAAGTTAGGCAGGAAACAAGCAGCCATTACTACTTTTTCAATATTTTGTGGTTGTGAATATATTGGGGAACTAAATATACGAAGCCGTGAGGCAAAAATACCAAAGACGTTTTCCACAGTGTGCCTTGCTTGAGACACGCGATCGTTGAAAACTTTTTTATCAGCAGAATCCAATAATGCTTGCCTAAATGGCTTTAAAATGTCTGTTCTCCAAGGAAAAGCATCGTCCGCAACGAATACATAGTTGAAATTTTCAGATACATCTTCAGGTTGAGGAATATGTAGTTCTTCGTTATCTAGTTTTTGGAAAAATGATGCACTCGACCATCTGAAATCCGACCGTTTGTTCCAAAATCCGCTAGTAGAAATTGGTATTCTGCATCAACAATCACCAGTAGAACCATGCTGTGTTTCTTTTTATAATTATGGTAATAAGATCTAGCGCCTTCAGGGGGTATATCTATTTACTTACTATCCATGGCACCAATACAACAATGCGGGAACAGCCATCTTTCTTCAAACTTGGCTGCAACTTCTTTCCATTTTTCTTCAGTGTTGGGAAACTGAAACAAACGTGAAGCATAATACCTATTTAGAAAAAAAAACAAAATTCTCTATTTGTCGCGAGCTTTCTTTTAGTATCTAAATATATAAAATCTCGTACCTAATACTAATACATATTATGTATGTTTATTTCTGTTTTAAGGCATGCAATGTTGATGATCCGGCTCCAGCTGAGGAAATGTGTAATAATGATGAAGTGTCAGCAGAACAACCACAAGAAGAGTTAGCATTACCCACACCCTCAAGACCTGGTGCTAACAAGAGGAAGATAGTGAATGATGACCTCACATCACAAGTGCTAGTTTCCGTTAAGGACCACTTCAAAAAACGCAAAGAGCAAGTGGTCCGTTATGATCTGGTGGGGAAACGTAATGCTATGAAATTAAGAGAGCTAGGTGTAAAAAAAAGTTTTAAAATGTGTTCACTTAGTAAAAAAAAGTTTAGAAGTGTGTTCACTTAGTTTCAAGTAAAAAATGTTCTTCTGCTGCTGATTCCTGCCTGGTATGTGCTAAAATGGCAACACGTGCAACCTACCATAGAGACTACTACTACCATGGTAGGAAGTACCCAAAATAATGTCTATTCAGGCTCTCTCTACCTTGCACCCTCATCATTCAACTTCTCTGCTCTGAATGTCTGAGGAATGGACAAAGTGGGAAAAAAAGTTTGAACCATTCGAGCTTGCAACCAACTTCGATAAAGGGGATCGCAAGAGGAGGATGGCAATGCTGCTACATTCTCTTGGTGACCAAGGTTTAGACATATACATATAATTCTTTCAACCTTGAAAGTGATGATGCATTCAAAATTGATATGGTGCTTTTTAAATTTACAAAATATTTTGAAAGCAAGTGTCTCATCTCAATTACTAGACATAAATTCGTCACATGCAAACAAGATTTTGCTACACAATTACAAAACCTAAGTTTTCAGTGTAATTTTGGCACACTAAGACTGGACTTGGTGAAAGATTTATTTACTGCTGGTCTCACTGACAAAAAATTGCAATTCATGCTGCTCAAAGAAGATAACATAGACATTACAAAGGCAGTAAACATGTGCAAACTTATGGAATATGAAAAAAATTGAAATCGGAGCAAAAAAATATTATTTTTACAAAAACGAACACAATACTTCCGATTTCTAATATTAGAAATTTCTCGGAAGTAAAATCCGACTTAAAATTGCTCAACAACATCAATTTTTGGAATTTCTGGTTTTTTCAGATGAAGCCAACATTTTTATGTGAATTTGGGAGGTGTTAATACCCAAAATCATAGATTTTGGTCGGATTATAATCCTCGTATGTTTCATGAAGAGCATACCCAGACACCCCTAAAAGTGAATGTTGGGGTGGAATAGTTGGTAACCATATCATTGGACCCTTTCAAATCGAAGGTAACTTGAATGGTGAATCATATTTACATTTCCTTCAAACTCAATTGTTCCTGCTATTCGTCACTTATTTCCCGAAGATGCATTTATCAGAGTCTATTTCCAGCAGGATGGGGCACCAGCCCACTACAGTGTATTTGTACGAGAATACCTGGATATCACACTCCCCGATCGATGGATCGGTAGGTGTTGCAAATGGTGTGCTTTAGATTCTGTGGCCACCAAGATCGCCCAACCTCACCCCTTTTTTTGTGAGGGTATCTAAAAGATAGAGTATACAAACACAGATCAAACAACATAGATGAACTTTTGAGGAATATTCGAGTCGAGATTCTCCTCATAACTCCTGACATGTTGGCCAACGTTTCGAATGCGATCTACACTAGACAAGGTCATTGTGAAATGGAGCAAGGTCATCAGTTTGAACATCTACTGTAAAACTAGTAAGTGGTAAGGAAGGCATTAAAAGATAAAAGCTATTCAGGGGTTTCCATAATTTACACTGCATACACAATGTGCAAATGGACGCAATTTGAAAACAGTTAATATTAAAAAATTAAATTTGCACTGAAGTATTTTTTATTCAAAGACCTTTCCAAAAATGCATCGCAAGTTCAAATTGTAAATGAGACCTTGCCAGCTCATCAATTCTCTGAGCTTTGTGATGAGTTTATTGCCAGACACCATTTGTGGCTCTTCCGACGCATGGCAGAATCGTTTCTAATAGCCATAACAGGAGGTATCCATGAAGAAGGGGTTTTGGCATTTGTGAGAAAATACTTCATGATCCTCGTTAGCCTATCACGGGGTGAAGACAGCCTTTGTCTAGATATTCAGGGGTTCTGTAGAAAGACCAATGAGTGCACCACAAGAGGAACCATTATTATTCAACAATTTAGATCAATCTTTATTTACAATTTTTTATATACAGGTACAGTCAAAAAGGTATAATTAATTAAATATAAACAAAGTTTGATCAAGGGTGGTGATAATGCCTTTGGCATTCTTTTCGAATGTATTACATCATGGGAGGGAGTCCTTGAAGCTTTGAACCGATACAACCCTAGGGAGAGATGCTTCAGATGGTAACTCTATAACACATCTATCATCATTCATTCATTTATGTAACAACTTTTTCTTTATCCATTGTAACTCTCATTGTTTAAGATAGTCATAGATTTAAATTAAAAATTATTTCTGGACTTTCTGACAATTATTAGTTAGGAGTTATGATAGTTAATAGGGGTAGAGCGGGCAAAATGGCCAGGTCGGGCAAAAACGGACAGTGTCATTATCTCTGCTTGCATGTGCTGCACTCTCGTGGAACCCCTGCCAGTTAGTAAATATTTGTTAGCTGTTTGTTTTGAAATGATTTCTAGCTCGCAGAGTCATTCCGTTTCTGAGTTACGATCAAATAAGCTGTTTTGGAGTACCGTGATGTTATTTTACGAGTGAATGTTTTGAAATTCTAAAATTTTCAGGTAAGTGTTGTGCTTTATTTATTAATAGTGTTAGATAGCTAATTTTCTTAGCTTTATTTTAATGTGCGTAGGTTTTGTTTCAGTGTTTTTTGAAACTTAAAAAAAAAACTTTTTCTGCAAAAAGTCAAAAGCGGGCAAAATGGACATAGACTGTCCGTTTTGCCCGCTCCATTCAAATACATTATATTGGTTGTTTTATTTTTTTGTAACATGTTTTACTACACAAAGTTAATAATTTGAATGACATACTCGACTTTCAATACAATTTAAGTACTATTATTATACTCTTCCACGGTAACTCAGTGGTCAAAGTATCCGACTGGTAACCCAGAAGGGCGGGTTCAAACCCCAGCCGAGACAAAGATGTTGTCCTCAATTTAAGATCTAACCACATAGTAAAAGTGCAGCCTGCTGTAATATTGAGACTGTTCAGTCCTAGTCGGACAGTATAAATAAGTGGATATTATATTACATGGATAAATATTAGGTATATAGAGTTTTAATTGTGTTAATACCGAGGTATGTCACAAATTATCACCCCTTACTTTCTTAAAAACTGTTTACCTACTATCTTATGTCTGAGGTGGGATTCGAACCACCGACCTCCGGGTTACGAATCCACCGCCTTAACAATCGTGCTACTGAGGTCGGTTTGGATACATAATATATTAATTATATAATTATACATAGTGAAATCTTGGATTATTAGCTAGGTAATAGGATACTGACTCCAGATTTGTTGGGTGTGAGGTAGTAGGTACCTACTCCTGCGTTTTCAACCCTGATGCTGCGGGTTCGATTCCCACCCGGGGTGGATTTTTCTCAAAAGGGAAAATTTGTTACTGGAACGGCTGCCTGTTTTCTTTCCTTTATTTTCTGTTTTCTTTCCTTTATAGGTACTGACTACTACTGTGCATGAGATGAGTTTTAACATGTTTATAATGAGTTTGAATATTAATTTGGGATTTTTTTTTCATCTCTTTCAGAATTGCTCACTACTCTGGACCATGGTGGCAACTTACACAAGGAAGTCTACACGCCAGGGCTGGGATGCCACTTCAATGGAGAAAGCCATTGAAGCCGTGAGACTTGGTAGAATGACATTGAGTAAGGCAGCATCAGCGTTCGGTGTTCCCCGCACAACTTTAAGAAGAAGATTTGAGAACAAAAATCTGAGAGCTAGTGGTAATATAAAATGCCTGGGTAGGTTCAAAACTGTTTTCTCAGTAGAACAAGAACAAGAAATGGTAAACCATATTTTAAACATGGAGGTTCGATTCTATGGCGTTACAATCAAAGATTTGCAGTGTTTGGCTTACCAGTTGGCTGAAAAGAACAAAATCAAGCATTCTTTCAACTCTGGCAAGATGATGGCTGGAAAAGATTGGATAAAAGGGTTTCGAAAGCGCCATCCAGAATTATTAATTAGGAAGCCCGAGGCTACATCTACTGCTAGAGCCCAGGCTTTTAATAAGCCTAACGTAATGAAATTCTATAATCTCCTTCAAGACGTACAAGCGAAGCACAATTTCCCACCCCACAGAGTATTCAATGTAGATGAAAACTGGTCTTACCACTGTACAGTCCAAAAGTTCCAAAGTGTTTGCTCTCAAAGGCCGAAGGCAAGTTGGGGCCATGACTTCTGCCGAAAGAGGAGTACTTTCAACTTTCGCAATTTGTATGTCAGCAGGCGGTAGTTTTGTTCCACCTTTGGTTATTTTCGCACGGAAAAGAATGAAGCCAGAGCTCACTGACGGTGCACCCCCAGGAACGGTGTTCTCTTGCTTCCCAACTGGTTGGATGCAGACCGAGATTTTCAATGACTGGTATGATCATTTCCTGCGCCATACAAAGCCAACAGCTGGAGATCCTGTTCTCCTAGTTCTTGATGGACATTACACCCACACAAAGAATGTTATGTTCCTTGAGAAGGCTAAGCAGAACCATACCACCGTGTTGTGCTTACCGCCACATTGCAGTCATAAGCTGCAGCCCTTGGATGTTTCCTTCATGAATCCACTGAACACATTTTTCGTCCAGGCTGTTGAAAAATATTTGAGAAACAATCCTGGAAGGGCGATTTCACAGTATCAAATCTCTTCATTGTTTGGTGAGGCTTATTTGAGAGCTGCTGTTCCAAATACTGCAATCAATGGATTCCGGAGCTGCGGCATTGTTCCTCTCAATCCAGATGTCTATGGTGAGGCTGATTTTGCTCCTTCTGAGTCGACAGATCGTCCTATGGAAAGCTCCGTGTCTACTGCAGAGGAACCCCCCACTTCGCCACCCTTGTCTACTGTAGAGAAACCCGCCACTTCGCCGCCTCCAATCTACATCGAAGAAGTTACAGTTGAAGTGTCGAGTTCTCCAATCATATCTATCGATGTTGACCAACCAACTGTGCAGTGCAATGAAGAGGCTACTTCTAGTTTCAATTTTAGCTCAATTTTAGCCCAACAGATATTTTACCCGTACCAAAAGCACAGGTCCAGCCCATCCGGAAAACTGGTCCGAAAAAAGGGTCATCTGGCATTTTGACAACAAGTCCTTACATAGACGAATTGAAAAAAAGTAGGACAAAAATCCCCCCTCAGCCAAAACCAAGAAAAAAGAAGTCTTCGCGTCCAAGAACTCTATTTCCAGAAACAAGTGCTGCTAGTGACTCAGTGGGAAATGATTCCGAATGTTTTTACTGCAATGAAATGTATTCGAAATCAAAGTCTCGTGAAGGTTGGATTCGTTGTTCTGAGTGCCACAAATGGGCCCACGATGAATGTGCTGGAGTTGAAGATGACGATGATGATTTTCAATGTGAAATATGTCTTGCCAGAAGACTAACAAAAAATCGTACCTAGATAGGTAGGTAATAATCTACAAATAAACCCTACCAACCATGTTTACCTGTTAACCCTTTGTATTGGTACCTTTGTACCTTTCTAAACTTAAAAACCCTTTGTATTGGTACCTTTTGAAACCTTTGTACCTTTCTAAACTTAAAATAAAACCACATTATTAATAAAAAAAATTGTACCTAACTTTCTTTTTTGGTTATAGGGAAAAATTCCTAGGCGGGCAAAACGGATTTTTGTGGAGGTTTGAAAAATGACATTTTTTTACAGAACTACTATGTTTAGAGATGAGTAAATGCTACCAAATGAAAGAAATGTTAATTTGTAACTCTATCCACGTCAAAAGTTTTCATTAGGTTACGTTAGGAAAAATACAAAATTAAATTTTCCTTAACGTGTCCGTTTTGCCCGCCCTTCCCCTATGTTATCATAGAATACTAAACTGGATAAACTTTTTTCTTTGTGTATAGGCAAAGAGCTCCCTCCTATAGGAATATAGTCATATAGAGCTATCAAAAAAATAAATAAATTATAACTTGACAATTTATTACTGTTTTTAAGAAAATTGACCCAACACTTTAAGCTCTATGACCACGATTTTATTTGGTGAAAGCGAATGTTTGGTTTTTGCCGAAGTCTTGATGACGTGTGGACCAGTCTATATAATAATTTAAATTTGCTTCTTCTTTATTGTTGTTACTTGTTTCAGGCTGTAGGAAGGTTTATGATGAACCAACAAAAGATGTTTTGGAGAAAATTAAAAACTTGTTCAGAAATGGCAAAAAAGATTTCTAAACCCTGGCGAAACCCACTGAGCTGTAGCATATGTCTCTCCTCTAATGGTCAAGAAGTGAAAGAACGGTTTAAAACTACCTCAAACTAGGCTGCTTCATTTTTTTTTTTAGGTAAGTGTGTCCCGGAACCGCTCTCGCATTACTTCAGGGCACTTTACCTTTACATCCATGCCATTCCGGAAACGGAAAATTTCGGTCAGAAATCCGGCCGGGACTCGAACCCGCAACCTCTGGATCAGTAACCAATGCTCTTAACCACTGAGCCACTTCATTTTATTGTACATATATTTTAGCTAAGAAGTTTCTATCATAAGTAATTTTCTTTTATATCTAAAGTTTACAAATTTTAGTGATACTTTCAACTATATAAGTTATATCCCCATAGTGCTGGAAAAGCTAAAGGAGCTAAGGGACATATTTTTCAAAAATGATGTTTTTACACCTAAAGGAGCTAATTACCAGCGCCAATGCATAGCTAAAGGAGTTACTTCTCTGTCTCTTTTCTAATAGTTTCTACATGTAACTAAAGATGGCAGTAGTGGTACGTGCATAAGCGATTTCGAGCCAAAGGAGCTATGTGCAATGTTTACATTTTTGTGACAACACATTGTTTCTTCTGTGTTTTCCGTTTTAATTTTTATTCTGGACATTTTTGTAAAACAATACCTACTGTCTTAAAACTTTGATTATATTCATTTTTATCATTCAGTTTTCAATATGTCTCTCAGTAAAGCTTTTATTGAACCTGTAGTGCCAAAATTGTCTTTCAAACAGAAGCAAAGTGCTCTAAGAGTAAATGGACAACCTTATGTGACAAAAAGAAATATTCCAAGAGCTGGTCGGTCGCCACCTAGTGCTGAGGTAAGTTTAGTATTTACATCTGTTAAGTAAATAAATTGGGACTTCCAAATATTATACTGAGCGGATACCTATGTTTCTAAGTAAGTAGATGCCTGTGTACTTATATTTTAGTACCTTGGAACTTGGTTCTACCTCTGAGCTGATAATTTATAGGTATGAATTTTGGTTGTTTCAGGTTGTGTGTGGAGTTACATGTAGAAAGCAGTGTAGAGAGCTATCATTGGAACAGAAATTGAAACTCTTCCACACCTTCTATCAACTTGATCTGAATGGACAAGGGACCTACTTGATGAGTCAAATGGAATTGGTCCCTGTGAGAAGACGTAAAGGTGTAGATAGAGAGCAGTTTCGTAGACTTACTTCTGTATGTTATTTTCTCCCTGATGCTAATGGTGAACAAGTTGCTGTCTGTAAGAAAACGTTCATGAATATTTTCGACATTGTTTCTTCTAAAAGAATTGAACTATTGATTAAGAAGAAAAAAAGTGGTGAATCAGTATTCAAAGATCAAAGAGGAGGACTCAAGTCTTTTAAATTTACAACTTCTGACAGACTTGCTGTAAAAGAACACATAAGATCCTTGCCTACAGAACCAAGTCATTACAAAAGAGAGCAATCAAGTTGTGAATATCTTGGCCAAGACCTGAACATGAGTCGTCTATACAATGCATTTAAAAACAAATTCCCTCATAGCCATGTTTCCTACAAGTTCTATGCCAAAGTTTTTAAACAAGATTTTCCCAAATTAAAATTTAGAAAACCTAGGTCAGATACATGCAAAACTTGTGACCTCCTTGTGAATGAGAAAAGAAACACTAATAGTCCTGGATCCAAAAATGCAGCAACTGAGCAAGAAAAACATCAGAGGAAAGTTGAAAATGCATTTGCAGCCTTGAAAAATGATAGTGTTGCCTCAACCTTACCAACAAGTGACACATGTGTGATTGTGATTGATTTACAAAAAGTGTTTTCCTTACCTAAGCTCACACATTCTAATATGTATTATTCTAGACAACTGTCTTGCTACAACTTTGGAATCCATGTTTGTGACAGAAACACAGCAATTATGTGTGTATGGCAGGAAACGAAATGGCCTCATGTCTTCTAAGAGCAATCAACAATATGGATTTGACTTATAATAAAAAGTTAATTGTCTGGAGTGACAACTGTTGTGGACAAATAAAAAATAAAATGATGACATTTTTATACATGTACCTAGTTAAAACAGAGATCTTTGAACAAGTTGAGCACAAGTTCCTTGTTGTCGGCCACAGTGTGCCTCCATAGTGTGCCTGCTGTCTTGAAATCACATGTCCAGTAAAGATCTTAGTAAAATTCAGTGCAAGTGTCTCAAAATTTTAAATTACCTATTCGATCAAATGCCGGAAGCCCAGAACGACCCTCCAGTACTCAAAGGGTCATCGACGCCTTGCTACACCCTCTCTTTGCAGACAAGGGACCCCTCGACACACATCGGGGACGGTATGCTATTAGAGTCGTCAATGATCCAAACCAGCTTCAGCGGCACACACGGTATGCCCACGGATCAAGACTATCTCGCCTCATCTGTGACCCGGCTAGACGACGTGCCATCGACGAGCACAACGATGCCAATATGCGCCGAATCGAGCGAGAAAGAGACATCGCTGACCACGAGTCAGACGGAGATGATGACAGGGGAGACGAGCCACCCCCAGACGGAGGAGATGAACTCCCCGATGAACAACCAGATGGTCGAGGAGACCAGGGAAACAACTCCGGTGATGACGAAGACGTTGATGGTGCAGAAGCACGCGATCAGCAGCGAGTTGGGGACGAGCCGGATGATCGAGCCGATGACGAGCAGTCAGAACACAGTGGCGATGAGTCCGGAATTGACAACGTCTTCCAGGATGCAGTCAACGTCTCCACAGTGTCGGTCGGTGATGGAAGCACCGACGGCATCAGCCTGTCCTCAAGATATAGCGAGGACAGCAGCTATCGTCCCAGTGATGGACCCTCTGAGACAGAGGAGTCTACCTACAGATCCTCACCTCCTCTTACCAGATCGGGGGTGCAGGAACAAGAGGCAAGTAGAATGGCTGATGGTTCAGTGAAGACTGGCAATAATAGTATTTCTACCACCCTAATCACTGATGAGCTCCTATACAAGGATACGGTTACGAGGGTTGTGCCTCCCTCTTTCTTCAAAACCAACCAGGCCAGTCTGTTCCTAGGAGGGAGGAATTTTGACCAACAAGCCGATGGGTGGCATATAAACAGCATTGTCGCCCTGAATTTAATTGGGGGAACCTCCGACATACGCCTGTTGCAGGATGCATTGATACTGCCCGTTGCGCCCTTCATACCTTTGCAAGTTGGGGGTGTTGCTGTTAGGCATGATATCACAATCACCTTTGATGTCTTGTCAGGTTAAGGAGGTCCTCAATGTGGCTGACCTAGGTGCTCTGTTCGATGGCACGCGTCCAAGTTCGAGAAAGAAAAAGGCATGTTGAAAAAATGCAGGAAAAGCGAAATAATTTGGAATACCGGGAGCAGGAGAATACTACGAGAAGGTCAAACATATTAGGTATGTTCAGAGAGGGGGAATGATATTTTAAGATATAGGCATAATTTTTATTATCAACTTATCAACAGGGGGGAAAAAAAAATATATAGATGATGCAAATAAATTAAAAATCATTGCAGCCAGAAATAAAACGCTGAGTTTTTTTGTATTTGTTGTGAGGGTTTATTTTTTACACATTCAGTTAGTTCCTTACACTTAGAAGCTATGAGAGAAATTTTGAGTTATTGTGAAGAGGAGTTTTTAGAATTTAAGTCTAAAATTTGTAATGTACAATCTCAATATACAGGGTCCGCCAAAAAAAGGAGCCACTCGAAATATCTAGAGAACGGATTTAAATTTTGAGATAAACTAAAAGAAGTGTACCATTACATTGAGGTTGAAACCTTTTCTACTAGGTTTTGATGTTTTATCATTACCAGGGGTGGCTCTACCAGGGGCGGCTCGGACCCTGTATATGTGGTACATTAAAAATTAATATTATGAGGGTAGGGTACCAAAATTGGCAACAAGTGATGGGTTAAAGTTTATTGAAATTCCTGAATGTCTGAAAGATATCTCACCTTTAGAGTCTAGGCTATGTTCTCCGTATCTTCCTATTTGTGCATAAAACCTATGAAACATTTTCACTGAATGATGAGTTAGGTTTGTGAGGATCAGTTGTGAATTTCCCTATTAATGTAAATGAATGTTTGACTGTGTTACCCAGAATTTTTGATGAAATGTCTACTATTCAAGTTCAAAAAGACGTTTTCAGCACAAGTCATATTATATGTTTAACTCTACACTGCGCAATGTGCCTCCTGTGGAACAAATTCAACCAATTATTTCAAGGGGGAGGAGCTATGTTCACATCTGATCATTTTATTGTGTTGAGAACTTAGCAATGCATGTACGTTTGAAGTTTTGTTTCAATATTTTTTTCTGTTGTCAAGTTATTTCAGTTCTTTGGAGAAATTTCTAGTGTGTGAATTTTTGATCAGATTGAGATTTTAAGACGTAGATTTTTGATTTTTGATTTTTTTTTTTTTTTTTTTTTTTTTTTTATTATACTCCTGAGAAGCTGATTGTAAGTACTTTATTTGTATTCAGTTATATATTTTATAGGTTCTTTAGTTTTCACTGTAGATCCCATTTTCAATTTGTGCCTCATGAGGCACACTGCGCAGTTAAGCTTTTTGTGTTTTTACATATTTCTTTTCTGTGTACACTATTTTTTTGTGAATATTTTCATTTTTAGGCAAGATTTCTCAGACCATCTTCTTCTTTGTCTTCACCTTATCCTGCTCAAGCGGGTTTAGTGTTTGTTGCCAACCTTATGGTCCTTCAGCGGGACCTGAGACAGTTTTTCTCAGACCATAATTATGTACCTATAAAGCTGTTTTGCATAAATTTACTTTGTTCTGTTTTTATTTTGCTGCAGATTTGAATCAAAGGCCATGGCTAGTCGTCATGAACGTAATAACCATGTTATCAGAGATGAGGAGATAAGTGGGATTCTGTGGGAAGAAAGTGAGGATGATTTAGAAACTTCAGATGCCGAAGAAGATTTGACAGACTTGACTATTGAAGATGTACACAATTATTTGGAAGGCCCTGTTGAAATCGTAGAAACAACTCCTATGATTTTAGATGAGGGTGATGATGACAATTCTCCTGTTATCTCTAACCAGTGTATCCCTGCAGTTGCTGGACCTCAGACAAGGGATGGTGTCCTTCAAGACTTTGAACCTCAGACAAGTGGTGGTCCTGTTGAAATTTTAGAAACTGCTCCTATCATTCTAGATGAGATTGATGATTACGTTGTTGGTATCCGTCCCCAGCTTATCCCTGCCATCCCTGGAGCTCGGACGAGTGATGGTGTCCCTGATTCAACCAATGATTTACCTGCCCATTCATTAAACGCTGAGAAGTTTGTTATCAAGAAAGGTACTATCAATTGGAAAAAAGGCCAATACATTTGCAGTGAGAGAGAGAGATTATTTAACAATCAACCTCTAGCTGAGTATATGTCACTGTTGGAAACCCCATTTGATTTCTTCAATTACCTATTTCCATCAAATTTGGCTGATAAAATTGTAGCGGAGTCATTATTGTATGCTCGACAGAAGGACATAAATACAACCTTCACCATGACTAATCATGATTTGTACAAATTCATTGGAATTTCACTGTATTCATCAGTAATACAAATACCAAACATGCGGAAATATTGGAGTGGTGCTCTGTACTTTGCTCCTATTGCAGAATCTATGACACAGAAGCACTTTGAAAAAGTAAGATCACATATTCATTTCAATGATAACAGTAACATGCTGGAGCGAAGTAACCCCAACTTTGATCGTCTCCATAAAGTGAGACCTCTGATTGATGGACTTAATGAAGCCTTTGGTAGTGTACCGTATGATGATCAAAGTCTGTCTGTTGATGAACAGATGTGTTCAACCAAAATGCGTACTTATCTAAAGCAGTACATCCCATCTAAGCCCCACAAATGGGGGTTCAAACTATTTGAAGAGTCCACGGGAAAAAAGATGAGGATCCATTTTTCAAAAAAAAAATGAGTTAGGAGTGTCATATAGCTCAATAGCACCGAAAGTATCGATTTTTGAAGTCAAAAATAGCAAAAAGAATGGGGGTACAGAGCTAGGAGTATTTGAAGAAACCTTGTACACGGGAAAAAAGATGAAAGTCGTTCAGTCATGGTAAGAAAGATGAGAGTCCATAAACACGTGTCTTCTTTGTTCCTACTAGTCCACTATTGTTTTGTATCAATATTGTTGATTTCAGTTTGTGCCGAAATTCTTATCGAGCGGTTCTTTTCGTGTGTAAAGCGTTGATTTCACGATAATACTTCATTGTAATGTTTTTTTCTTTTTAAAACTAATACAGTAATTATTAATTAAATCAATAGGTGATATTGTGCTACTGGTGCGTAAGTTTAGTTTAGTTACTTAGTTGAAGTGTTGTTTAAGTAGACACCTAGGCTAAGTACCTAATAGGAATACACATTATTAATTTGATAATTTCTCCCAATTTTCATTAACTATAGGTATATTAAATTTATTTTGTATAGATCTCATAATATTGTGAAACAGTTTATTTGTGTCAAAGTGAAAGTGACAAAATGTCAGAATCTAGTGGGATCACAAGGAAGAGGCAAAGCCTTGGCAGAATGGTTGATGTGGCTAAAAAACTTAAAGTAAGTAGCCACAGTTTAGGTCCTGATTGTCGTTGCAAAAGGCTAAAATGTTTTGAGAAAGTAAACCTGACACAAAGAAACCTGATCATAAAAAAGTTCAATCAATTGGCTACACATGATGAACAATCAGCTTATTTGTGTGGTTTGATAACTTGTTCACCAGTCAAACGTCATCGAAACAGACAACCAGAAGAGGATGCTCTTTTTCATCTCTATTCCTACAGTTACAAAGTTCGTGTTACCGATCCTAGCATCATTGAAATTCAAGTTTGCTATAAAGCTTTCATGTCAATCCATGGCATAACTCCAAAAAGAGTCCAAAATTTGCAAACCAGCTTGAAGACGACTGGCTCTGCTCCAACTGACAGAAGAGGTAAGCACGAAAATAGGCCCCACAAACTATCAGAAGACAAACATGAAATGATCATGGCACACATTAGATCTTTTAAAGGTCGCAAATCCCATTACAGCCTATCCAAAACATCAAAAACATATTTGCCTGAAGAATTAAACATTAAGAAAATGTTCTCAATGTTCAAGCATGAAAACCCTAACGTAGATGTATCCTATGAAAAATATAGGAAAATATTTAACACCAAGTTTAATATTGCGTTTGGCTACCCCCGTACTGATACATGCAGCTATTGTGATTCCATGCAGGTCAAAATTGATCATTTGAATAAGAAAGGAGCAAAAAAAACAACACTTGAAACTGTCAGTCTGAAAAAACTTGAGGCTTTAAAGGAGCTCCATCTAAGGAAAGCCATGACTTTTTATTCGCGAAAAAGAGCGGCAAAATATGTTGCCCAAGAAGCTGAAACCAAAGAGGCCATTGTTATGGATTTTCAAAAAAACCTACCTGTACCGAACATAAGCACGAATGATGTATACTATAGGAGACAATTATCCTTTTATATGTTTAACATCCATTGTCTCTCAGATGCCAAGTCTTTCTTTTTTACCTACCCAGAAACGGCTGGAAGAAAAGGTGCTGATGACGTAGCTTCAATGCTATTCTACTTCTTATTTAATGAGTTGGACGCTGCAGTTAACGAGATAACATTGTTCTGTGATTCCTGCGGTGGTCAAAACAAAAATTGGACTGTATTTCGCTTCTTACATTACATCGTTCATTTCACAAAGAGACTTAAAAAAATCACGGTAATATTCCCTATTAGAGGACATTCGTACTTAGAATGCGACAAGAATATGGGGCTCATAAATCAAAAAAGCATTGTAGAGGTACCGGAGCAATGGAATTCAATTATACGTAGCTCTCGTGTGAAGCCATCACCATTTGAAGTTATTCCTTGCGACAAGCAACAAATTTTCAGAGAGTGGTCAAAATTACTGGATCAATTATACTTACCCAAATGCCCATTTCCAAGCAGACCCGTCAGACAACTCGTCATTGTTAATAGTCATCCCAGATTCATCATGCACAAATCAACATACAACGGACCACTCTTGGAAAATATTGTATTAGCACCAAGAAAAAAAAGGCTGAACTTACCAAACAATCAATTTAAGATCCCTGATTTTAAGTATGGGAAACTCATACCATTGAAGAAAAAGAAATATGAAGACATTCAGCACTTGAAACAATTTTGCTCAACTGAGGCGCAGAGATATTTCTCCCGACTTCCCCACATGTCTTAAGGTAAGAAAAACACAAACTTTAATTCGTTTTAATTGCATGAAAAGAAATACTGGGATTTCCAAAGCAAAAAAGATGAGAGTCCAATTTTACCCCTGGACTGTCATCTTTATTGCTATTTTTTTTTGGACCTTTGAGTAGAAATAGATTTTTTTATTTTTTTCTACAAGGGCTCGTTTCTCATTTTAACACGAAATATATTACAAATCATATTTCCAACATAGTTAGTTTAAAAAAAACGAACATTCCAGCTGTCACCATCTAGAAAACGCGTTTTAAAGGTTTAAATGCTATTTTCTCAAAATGAAAAAAACTGGACCCCCATCTTTTTTCCCGTGGACTCTTCATTTGTTCTCACAGATACTCAAGGATTTGCTCATAAATTTGAAATGTTTTCAGGTCAAGAGAACCAACCACGCTTTAGGCTGCCATCAGAACCAGACATAGGTGCCAGTTCTAACAAACCTGTCACCTTACTATCAACTTACAAAGGAGTTGAACCATCTGAAGAGGTTCTCAGGTATTCAAAAACGGAGAAAACTAGAGTTCAAGTGAAATGTCCAGCCATAATCCTAGATTACAACAAGCATATGGGTGGGGTGGACTTGTTAGACTCATTGATAGGACGCTACAAAATTAAACAGCGTTCTAAGCGTTAGTATATGAGAGTATTTTATCATTGTATAGATCTTACTGTGGTTAATGCATGGATTTTGCACAAGAAGGTATTTGAAGAACAAGGGAGACAACAGATGACACTTCTTGATTTCAGAACTAATCTTGCTGAATCGCTGACAAAGAAGGGTTCTGGAATTGTAGTGAACACTCGAGGAAGACCATCACTTGAACAACAACTACAAGCCAAGAAAGCAAGACGTCCACCTACTGTACATGTTCCAACAAGAGATGTTAGGACGGATCAATTAGGACACTGGCCTGACTTCACTAACAGTCGGCAAAGATGTCGATTTCCAGGTTGTGAGTCAAAGTCGTTTGTCAAGTGCTCCAAGTGTTTAGTTTATTTGTGTCTGACAAAAGACAAACAATGCTTTGTGAGCTTTCACATTGAATGAGACCAGCACATACTCCACTATTCCAACAAATAATGTTATTACAGATTAAAGAAATAAAATAAAATTCCAAAATCTTACTTTGAAAAATATAATATTTTTTATTTCCTTCTTTTTTAACTCACACTGTACTGCGCAATGTGCCTTATCGGGCACAAATTGAAAATTGACCAAAAAATGGCCAAAAGTAAAAAAAAAAAAAAAAAAAAAAAATACCTTAATGGTCAGTGATCCAAGGCTCATAACATATATTTTTTCACTCAATTACAAAATGTTGCGCATTAAAGGGTTAAGACTATTAGGCCTGTAGCTGTGTGTGAAACATTACGTTATTTAAAAGATACGCATTTATACTTTGATACGTCATGCCCTTTGCAAAATGTATTTTTTTTGTCCGAAGTTTAAATTTCAAATCATCGTGTAAACCAGCCTTATGATCATGCGCAGTGTAAGGTATCCATCGTTGGATTTCTTCCCCTGCAATTGCGTTTCGACTTTCTGCGTCGAACCTCTCGAGCAAAACAACCAGTTCCGTTAACTCTTTTTCCATATCTTTCAAAATTTCCAAAGTTCATTGTGTTAAACTTACGTTATAAAATGTCAGGCTAAAAATCACTTGGCCTATTTAGTGTGTTGTGTCGTCAGTCAAGTCAGTGTGTCGGTACTTTTGGCTAAATCTCTCAATTTAGTTCCTTTATTTATAATCAATCTCAACACGTTGTAACTCTACCTGTTGAATTTTCTTAGTATTATAATATTCAATTAAATACTCAAATCTCATAAATTACTCATTTTAAGTGAAGAAGAACCATTGGGCATCATTTCAAAATTACTTATAACTTGTCATTGTCTCTATTTCTAATCAAAATTCCAATTAATTAATTTCATTGTGTCAGTTTCCTAAAAGACTCAAAGCTCCGCCATTTTAATTATTTTGCCGGTTAAAATTTGAGCGTCATCTACTGTGACAAACTCTAGTGACAACAATTCACACCTTCAAAATAAACATTCCAAAAGTAAACATTAACAAACCAAATTTTGTTGTTTACTAATTTTGTCTTATCAACCCTTATCAATGACAACCCCTAAGTCATATTAACAAACCCACCTCTTACGAGTGAAGTCCAAATAACTGCCACCTTAAGTCATTGCTAATGACTCTTCTATCATACAAGTTCTCTCTCCAATGATCCTGGAACGGCTTGGATTAGACTACCACAAAGTCAGATCAACCCAACCTTCAAAGGATGCCTGGGTCAATGAAATGAGTTATCCCAGATCTCAGATGTTAAATTAAAAATTTATAATGTTTGGCACAAACTTCAAATTGGTGGCAAAAACATCTCCTTTCTGTGGTGTCCATCACACTCAGGTATCATAGGCAACGAAATAGTAGATAATGCTGCCAAAAATCCTCAAACTCTTGTTAGTGCATTAAAACTATGTTCAGCTGAAGATTTAAAACCATTTATTTCAAATATCGTTAGAGATGAATGGCAAAATAATTGGAATACTGTTCCAAATACAAATAAATTAAAAAGAATCAAACCAACAATTGAAAATTGTTGGTTTGATTGTTGATTCAATTGTTGGTTTGATTCTTTTTAATTTTTTCGACAAAGAAGTTGTTCTTTGTCGAATGAGAATCGGCCACACACGCGCCACTCATAGCTTCTTATTTAAAAGATCACCTCCACCCTCCTGTCAATGTGGCGAGACTCTGACTGTCCTCCATGTTGCAGTATCACTCTTGCATAGTAGTAGTGATTTCGGCCAACAATATAAATCTAGGTTTCCTCAAGAACTGGATACCATTTCCAGCAATCATTCCGTCAGTTACACTGTGACAGTTCATCCTAATAAATATTTCTTAAAGCTTATAAGGGTAAATATTTCCAAACAGCGTTTTTCTATGTCCTCGTCAAAAAAACACAATTAGGAATTAAAAAATAATTATATGAAACCGTAACATAGAGAGAACACATAATTTGCAATTGAATCAACAAGAAGTATTTTTTTATTTTTAGTTTATTTTTCAACTTATGAGCAGAGAAGACAGTTAAATGTCCTTCCTCTGGACTGTCCCAGGGCGTTTTTGATTTTTTAACCTATGATTTAGTAATTTGCTTAAAATAATGGTTAATTAAATTTTACTGTGTATAATAGCTAGAGCAAAACTTGTTAAGCATAAAAGCTTCGTTTTATTATTTTTCTTTACATTTTGGTATATTTTCGACGTTACAGTTTGTCCCCAGAAATTCTGTCTTTCCTCTGGCAAGCCATTATTTTGCTAAGTAGGTGAGAGAGGAAAAGAAAAATGACGTATTAAGGGGGGGGGAAATTTCTTCTCCTTCTACGATCTTTCCGATTACGCATTGGAGATTGTTTTGATCATTAGTTGTTCACGAAATTTTGAAATGTTGAGGTCGTGTTTTGCCAGTGTTACAGAAGAGAGCGTCTTTCCTCTGGTAAGGTTAAAATTGTTTTACATTTTTATAATGAATAATTAATTACATATAGTTACTTTCTTTGCATGTTTTTTACATTTTCCAATCGGTGTTTGAAATTGTTTTCAATATTAAAGCTCTTTTAAATTAGAACATGGGTGAAAATGTCCGTCCTCTGGCTGTTTTTCCTCTGGCTATTCTGGTGCCAGAGGAAGGACAGCCAGAGGCAGAGGAAAGACCATGAGCGAATCAGCGCACTGAAAACAATATAAATATATTACTAGCTCATGTCCGCAAGCTTCGCTTTGATTAATGTTTCCAATTATCTTGACCTTTCTCTCCTTCTCCTTCTGTTTTTATACACATTTATACCCTTTTTTATGATTTTTTTTAGTTTCAGTTTACATTACAGAATAATAATACATTATTTTTGTCTTCTTCTGTTTCAGTATACTTAGCCATGCCTCAATCTAGAGAAGAGCGTTTGAGGAAAAAAAGAGAGGCTGAAAAAAGAAGATATGAAAAACTGAAGAATGATGAGGAAGGGCGTAAGAGATTGAAAGACAAAGAAGCTTTCCAGTATGAACAAAAGAAAAAGAAAGGGGTATGTGTTCCAATCAAAAAATTGAGTGCACAGAGAGCTAAACGCAAAGAATGGAGAACAAAGAAGAAGGATTACAAACAGAAGAAGAAACTAGAGCGAGAAAGACAAGAAGCAGTGATCACACCTCCATCTTCTGAGGATGAAGAATCACCACAAGAAACGGAGAAACAAACACGTGAAAAAGCGAGATATCGTAACAAGAAAAGCAGAGAACAGAAGAAAAAAGATAACCTCATTAAAAAACTAACGACAAAGATGGAAAAGTACAAGAAGAAATACCAACGAGAGAGAATTAAAAATTAAAATAAAAACAGTGACAAATCAATACCAGATACGAGTACACCAGCAACTCCTAGAACCAGAGTGAAAATACTATTGCAAAAAGAAAATAATACAAGTGAGATAGCTCAAAAGGTTCTTTTTGCAGAATGTGTGGCTGATCAGTTAGAAGCTTCCTACAGTGAAATTGACTCACAAGAAGAGAAGAGAAAGTTCAAACAACAAGTCTGTGGAAAATTGATCCGTAAATATAAGCTTGACTCCCAATACAAAAGGAAACTAAGAGGGAAACATGAAAAAGGAGAAAATGTTGGAGGAGAGAATTCTTACAAAAGAAAGTCTCGCAATTACAATAACAATTTGAAAGATAAGGTAGCTGCATTTTTCCTTGAAGAAGCAAACAGCAGGATGATGCCAGGCAAAAAAGACTTTGTGTCCAAAGGCAAAACAAAAATGCAAAAGAGATATTTAAATCATAGTATGAAAAAATTGCACAGTGAATTCTTGAAAAAAAATCCCAAAACTCCTTTAAGCTACACACTGTTCTGCAAATTGAAACCTTTCTACGTTAAAAAAATGGATGCTGCTGCACGAGAGACTTGCAAAAGTCTGAAATGCACAAACATGGAGTTAAAAGCAATTAGTTTACATCGGATTGGAAGGCTGGAGAAGCCAACACTAGAATGTTTGCTGCAAACTTTTGGAACAGAAAGTAATGACACACAAAACAGATTGGTGGTATGGGAAGACCCTCCTTTTGATGAAATATCAAATGTAAAATATTACAAATGGGTAAATGTTATAGAAACAATTCTCAACAAAACCACTGGAAAAGAGAAACAAGTGACAAATATAGCCAAAGTTCCATTCGTATGCTCACTAGAAGAGTTTATCAAGTTATTAGAAATTGAAATACCAGTTTTTGTAAAACACAACAATACGAAGATCCACCAGTACTCGGCAATCCGAAATCTGAAAAACAATTTGAAATCGACTGAGTGTCTAATCCACATGGACTTCAGTGAAAACTATATGACAAAGAATTCAGAGGAAGTGCAGTCCTTCCACTTTGGGGGGTCTAGGAAACAGGTGTCTCTTCATACTGTTGTTGCCTATGTCAAAGACATAGGAGAGTCTGTAAAAAACATCAATTTCTGCACTCTATCGGAAAATATCAGACACGATGTACCAGCAATATGGGCTCACCTGCACCCTGTCTTAACATATTTATTCAATAAATACACATTAGACACAATCCATTTCTTGAGCGATAGCCCAAGCACTCAATATCGCAACAAGCTGATGTTTTATTTCCTAGGAAATATCTTGAAACAAAAATATCCCCACATCAAAGCATTCACGTGGAATTACTCGGAGGCAGGCCATGGAAAAGGCGCTCCGGATGGTATAGGAGGTGTATGCAAACGAACGGCTGACCGAATCGTCGGGGAAGGTAAAGACATCAACACATCACAGATGTTGATGAACGTGTTGCAAGAAAATGTAAAAGGAGTCAAATTCTTTTACATAGAAGATACAGATATTGCCACTGTCTCCAATGAACTTGATTTGACCAAGGTGAAGGCATTTCCTGGGACTATGCAAGTACACCAAGTCTCCAGTGTAAATTCAACGCTTACACATTTAGTTTTCAGGACATTGAGTCATTTCGGTGTTCATCTATCGCCACACTGTCGTGAAATTGGATCATTGAATTATGGTTTGACAGAAATCCAACAAAAGCCTTTGGAAAAAAGAGCCTACTATAGTACTATTTATTCTGACAGCGATGAAGATAGTAATGTTAAAGACGTGATGAATGACAGTGGAGAAGAAACTGGGGCAGAAAGTGGTGGGCGTGAAGAAGAGGATGGGGCAGAAAGTGGTGGGCGTGAAGAAGAGGATGGGGCAGAAAGTGGTGGGCGTGAAGAAGAGGATGGAGCAGAAAGTGGTGGGCGTGAAGAAGAGGATGGGGCAGAAAGTGGTGGGCGTGAAGAAGAGGATGGGGCAGAAAGTGGTGGGCGTGAAGAAGAGGATGGGGCAGAAAGTGGTGGGCGTGAAGAAGAGGATGGGGCAGAAAGTGGTGGGCGTGAAGAAGAGGATGGGGCAGAAAGTGGTGGGCGTGAAGAAGAGGATGGGGAAGAAAGTGGTGGGCGTGAAGAAGAGGATGGGGCAGAGGTGGAAGCAGAATATGAAAGTGATGATGAAGTCCTAACCACGCTCTATGAAGCTTTTAAAATGAAGAAGTAGATTCCTACTGAACTTTGAAATGTCCTTCCTCTGTCATAGGGAGAACAATAAAATAATAATAAGTGTACAATTTTCATTTTTTTGTGTCTTTTCATTTTTTAATTTTGAAAATAAAACATTCCATGATTCTTTTGTTTACTACCAATAATATTTACTGATATTTTCATTTTTATGTCCTTCCTCTGGTATAACTGTCTTTCCTCTGGCACCTAGATTTTGAAAAAAACCCCTTAAAAGGGGATAAAAATGATGATTTTTGAAGCGCACCCTTCATTAATTGATATATTTACCTTTTATGTACCAAATTTAATTATTTATTTCTATTTATTGTTAAAATTTGACTCGGGACAAAAAACACCCCTAAAAAACGCTGTTTGGAAATATTTACCCATAAACTTTGTCTTTCATTTTGATCATAAAATATGGTGTCAGTATGTGGAATAAAATTATTTTTCTAAACCTACGCTAACAATGGATAAAAATAAAATTGAAGACCTTGTTAATCAGTTAGTGAATCAGAAAATCGCAAAATATGAAGAACAAGAAAAGAAGCTCAAATCTCAAAAAGCAAGCGGACAATCCGAAGACATCAACACCCTGGTAAAGCTGGTTCGCAATGTGCCTCTACCAAGCGGATTAAAGTTGGAGGTTAGCCAGCGTCGATGGCATGTTGAATACACCGGTTCCCTTCAGAACACCGAAGTTAAGCGACATCCAGCGAGGTTAAGACTTGGATGGGTGACCATTCAAATTCTAATTCTCGTGACGCTGGCTTTTCCCGGCCCCACTCAGGCTGGGTGAGGTCAATGTGAGTAGCAGGTTTGTGAGTTTCCTGCGAATGGAGGGTAAAACCCCCGTCGTGATATGACCATGGCAGTTGAAAACGACGTTAAACCCCACTTAAAAAAAAAAAAAAAAAAAAAAAAGTTGGAGGGTAATGTCCGTGAGAACATCGAGTACTTCAAGAAAATGTGGAAGAATTACGAAACAGCAAGCGGTCTTTATGCTGAAGAAAATTCTGTACGAGTCTCAACAATGTTAACAGCCATTGGAGACGAGGCGAGCAAAAGAATCTACAGTATATTGGAGGCTCCGGAGACAATGAAAACAGAAGAAATATTAGATATCCTGACAAAGAAACTTGCTCCAGAGATCAACATAAGATACGGGCTCAATCATTTGAGTACTTAACAGTTGTTTCTTGAGGGATTTACATGAAACTTTCACAATAATACGTAGAATCTTAATAGGAAACGATTTCACCACGAAATAATCACAAATTTACACCTTAAATTACTTAAAACACGTTTTATTAAAATCACTTATTTGGACGAGCAAAAGTCACTGATGCGAAATTACTTATGAAGTTACTTTATCTTAGGAATGAGAATACACATAATATTGACGGTAGTTTCTCAAAATACTGACAAAATATCTTTACCTTTAGTGTATTTGAGTTTTACTAATTATTTCAGGAAAACTAATTAATTTATTCAAATTGCGGTATTCACTCGATTTTGAAAAATTTTACTTTCATTTTCCTTTGGAATATTTTGTTTTGTTATAGCGCAAAAGAAGGGGAATTGGAGAACCAATCAGAGAACCATGGACGTACACCAACAGAAGGGAGCTGCCAACGCAAGAGAAATGTACCATATTTATTATAAATTGAAGTAAAACTTCCTGAGGATTTCGAATTAATATTAATTTTGTTCGTTTTATACTTTCACAAATAAAATACAAATGATTTGACTATATTAATTGTGTATTATATTTAAATATCAATAGCATAGATTTTTCTTATATTGGAATATTTATTTATTGGTAATGAATGTGAAAATATAAGTTGGTAACTTGCTATTGGTTTGAACAGGACATTACTCCTTTACTACAAAGAAGGAAGATGGCAGGGCAGTTGGGACACCAGTTAGCAAATATGGCCTAGATGAACCACACCACATATACTTAGATGGATGTACTTATCCTCCAGACTTACAATCAAGTACTGCACAGAGTCTTGGACCTCTGACTATCGCTATAAAGGTTAGCAGAGAAGTAAGGGCTAACAAGTACAATGGAAAGCTAAAAATGGCTTTAGAAAGATCCTTCCAAGCGTACCCTTGGTCAAAGCATTTGTTTGAGGCACTCTTGAACATAACTACTGACACTGCAGCTCCTTTGATATCAGCCCTCGGCAATATTTGTCTGTTAAATCCACCTAAATATCAAAGGAGAGCTTATATCCCTATTCTACACTTGGCAGTATTCTGCTTGAGCCCTGAGGAAATTGCTGCTGCTACAGTAACTTTTGATCCTGCTACTACCAACCCAATCCTAGTTGACGGAAAGATTTCAGTTAGAAATAGTAATCCCCACTATGTGGACTTTTCTGGCAAGGGTGCCCTGATGTTATGGGAAGAAACATCAAAGTTTGAGGAGTGGACATGGAAAGGATATGCGGGAGTGCCAAGGGATTGGACTGAGCTTCACTACCACAGCTTCTGGGGGACCCATGTTGAAGACCTAGGTGTTCTGGAGTGGCAGACAGGTCACGAGTTCAAGACAAGAAGAGAGATGGGCAACTTTGCTAGAAAGCCTACTGATCAATCCCAGAAAAAGAAGTTTAACATCGCTCGAATTTCTCACATATACTATTCCAAGATGGTATCTGGAAATGTTACTGGAACTTCCATTGGGCGTCGTCAACAGCTAACCGTGAACCCAGTACGTGCTGGAAAGAGAAAGATCACTTACTCTCAGGACGTGTTGGATTCACTCGGTTCAAGCATTGACACTAGGACTCTTGGAACAGACATCATATCTTTAACCCACAAAATCACTGAAGACTATATGGTCTTACTAAGCAAGAAGAAAGCTGGGGCTGAGGAAGTCTGGGGGAATACATCTTGGTACCGATTGAGGACTGGTGACAACGGTGAATACAGATATGAGGAGGAAAAGGAGGCAAGAGCTGAGTCATCTGGCAAATATTTCTTGTAGGTACGCTTGTGTGTTGTAATTTTGTACATTTTTTGAATTCTTTTTTACCAATTTGAATTTAATCAATCAAAAAAAAAAAAAAAAAAAAAAAAAAAAAAAAGGTTTTTGTTTATATTTATGTTTTGGTAATCCTTTATTTTCTCAAAGATTTCGTATCTTGTCATCATAATACAATTTAAATATCCTAATACTGTAAATAACCTAGCGTCAGCAAAAAAAGTTACGCTTAGAATACAGAGCCGTAAGTTACAGAAAATTGCGTTACATACAAGCTACATACAGGAATAGCTCAGTGACCAGAAAACTCACATCAGGAATACTGATCGTGCCAAAGGTTTCCCCCCATTAAGAGTCAATCATCAGTAATTGAACATGGGGACAAAACCTAACTTAAGGCCTGTTACTCTTGCCAAATGTATATTCCCCCATGTTAATTTTATCTGCTCTCTTTTATTATTATTTTTTTTTTTTTGATCCTCAACTTGTTGTCCATACATATCTTTTGTTGCTGTTAGAATTAGACGTGTAAATACATGCATTCCTAGAGGTAGAATTTCTGTAAATAAACAAGTCAGCGTATGTAACATTCGCTGTAGAATGAGTCAACACTGACACCTTCAACATACTAGGTTAGTAGGAACTAGACAATTGTAATATTATCACAAGACATTCACCTCAAGAATGCTGACTGTCGATAATCGAAAGGTCCTAGGTTGGTGTATGCGAAATAAATTGAAACGAACGAAAGAGTACGAGAAAGATAGTCGATTTTTATTGAGAAAAGTCACTTGTGAAAACGAGAATGATGTGAACAACTAGAAACGGTATTAAATAAATTTATTGGAATGATCGAAATGAACTTTGGGCACTCGATGCAGAAGCTTTTATAGGAAAGTTGAAAATTCGCTGGCCGAAACTTTTGATTCGTGAACTCCGTTCACGACATTACCAGCGGGCAATAAAAAACAAAAACAAAAAAATTGAATCGAGTGCTCAAAAAAATGCAAAAAAAAACATCGATAAATTCTTAAATATTGAGTACCATTAAATAAGTAGGTACATAACATAAACATGATAGATTCATATGTGCTCAAAAAAAAAGCATAACAAAATAACATCGATAAATTCTTAAATATTAAGTACAATTAAATAAGTAGGTACATAACATAAACATGATAGATTCATATAAACCAAGCCCAATAAAAAAGATAAAAAAGTTTCGGCCAGCGAATTTTCAACTTTTCCTATAAAAGCTTCTGCATCAAGTGCCCAAAGTTCATTCGATCATTCCAATAAATTTATTTAATACCGTTTCTAGTTGTTCACATCATTCTCGTTTTCACAAGTGACTTTTCTCAATAAAAATCGACTATCTTTCTCGTAAACTCATTCGTTCGTTTCAATTCATTTCCTATACACCAACCTAGGACCTTTCGATTATCGACACAAGTTTTTTATGGTAGCAGAGTCCGTGGTTCCTGGGTTGGTCTGCCAGCAAGATGGCAGTACCGATGTCTATAAAGAGGTCTTATATACAAGCCATAGTACAGTTTAACCTGCAGAAAAAAGAATTAGGCGAGTTATTGAAGACAGAAATATCTGCTAACAACGTCTTTCAATTAAATTCGCATGTCCAAGCAGCTGACAAATCCATAGCCAAATTCGAACATCAGATAGAGGCCCTATATGATGTTCTGCAGCAGTGGATGATTGCAGCCCCAAGTTTCCGGTGTCCAAATGATGATTCGTCGTTACACACTGTTGAGAGTTGCGACGGATCACCGTTCCAGAGTCGTCATTCATCACCTGAGCCACTACACCACCTTGATCGTCCGTCACTCGTCCATGATCGTCCGTCGCTCGCCTCTCATCGTCCGTCATTCGTCCATGATCGTCCTTCGCCCACCTCTGATCATCCGTTGCCCACCTATGATCGTCCTTCACACATCTCTGATCGCCCGTCGCCCACCTCTGATCGTCCTTCGCCCGCCTATGATCGTCCGTCACTCGTCCATGATCGCCCATCGCCCACCTCTGATCGTCCTTCGCCCACCTCTGATCGTCCTTCGCCCGCCTATGATCGTCCTTCGCCCGCCTATGATCGCCCGTCGCCCCCTACTGATCGTCCTTCGCCCATCTCTGATCGTCCTTCGCCCGCCTATGATCGTCCGTCGCCCACCTCTGATCGTCCTTCGCCCACCTCTGATCGTCCTTCGCCCGCCTATGATCGCCCGTCGCCCACCACTGATCGCCCGTCGCCCACCTCTGATCGTCCTTCGCCCACCTATGATCGTCCGTCGCCCGCCTATGATCGTCCGTCACTCGTCCATGATTATCCGTCGCCCGCCTATGATCGTCCGTCACTCGTCCATGATTATCCGTCGCCCACCTATGATCGTCCGTCGCCCGCCTATGATCGTCCGTCACTCGTCCATGATCGTCCTTCACCCACCTCTGATCATCCGTCGCCCACCTATGATCGTCCGTCACTCATCCATGATCGCCCGTCGCCCACCTCTGATCGTCCTTCGCCCACCTATGATCGTCCTTCGCCCGCCTATGATCATCCGTCGCCCACCACTGATCGTCCGTCAACCACCTCTGATCGTCCTTCGCCCACCTCTGATCGTCCTTCGCCCACCTCTGATCGTCCTTCGCCCACCTCTGATCGCCCGTCGCCCACCACTGATCGTCCTTCAGATATTCGAGCTGCATTGTATCCTAATCAGGTTGTAATCCTTTCTAAACCTGAAGGAAATGTAGGAGTAGGACAGCTAGGTGATTTACCAAAAATAAATTTGAAAACTTTCTCAGGCTATAATTTACAAGAGTTTCAAGAATTCTGGGACATTTTTAACTGTACCATTCATGGTAGAAATGATTTAAGTAATATTCAAAAGCTTACATATTTGAAATCAATTTTGTCAGGAAAAGCAGCAAAATTGCTGATTTCTGTTCGTCTCACCGACAATAATTATAATGTGGCTATTCAAATATTTTCCGAAGCTTTTATGAATTTACGTTCATGGTCAACTAATTATGTTGGTACTGATTATGACTCTCTACCTCCTGACATAAAAAGTGACTCACTTGTACAGAAGGTACTAGGATACTTTGGAGAAGAAGATATGATTCTGACTCCAAACTGTTTTCTGGGAATAAAATATGATGTTCTGCTTCCGGATGCTTCTGCTTGTAGAGAGAAAAAATATGATACATCTTTTAATGTTCTTCTGAAAGAATGGAAGAAGGGTAACAAATACCTCGATATGTTCTGGTCTAAGTGGAGGTCACAGTACATTAATTATCTCCGAGAAAGAAACGACATTAACTTTAAAGGTAAAAAATGTAGCAAGTTCTCACCTTGCCTAGGAGATGTGGTACTCATCCGCCAGGTAAAGCAAAAGAGAACAAACTGGCCTTACGGGGTAGTTGTGAAACTTCATGAGGGGAGAGATAAGAGGATTCGATACGTTGATGTTCGAAACTCTTTAGGACATATTGTCACTCGACCTGTAAGCTGGTTATTTCCATTTGAAAATGGGTTTTAAGAAATATAAATATCTGCTGATACATGCCAGGACCTTATTGTTATTTTTTATTGGGCTTGGTTTATATGAATCTATCATGTTTATGTTATGTACCTACTTATTTAATTGTACTTAATATTTAAGAATTTATCGACGTTATTTTGTTATGCTTTTTTTAAGCACATATGAATCTATCATGTTTATGTTATGTACCTACTTATTTAATTGTACTCAATATTTAAGAATTTATCGATGTTTTTTTTTGCATTTTTTTGAGCACTCGATTCAATTTTTTTGTTGTTGTTTTTTATTGCCCGCTGGTAATGTCGTGAACGGAGTTCACGAATCAAAAGTTTCGGCCAGCGAATTTTCAACTTTCCTATAAAAGCTTCTGCATCGAGTGCCCAAAGCTGATTCGATCATTCCAATAAATTTATTTAATACCGTTTCTAGTTGTTCACATCATTCTCGTTTTCACAAGTGACTTTTCTCAATAAAAATCGACTATCTTTCTCGTACTCTTTCGTTCGTTTCAATTTATTTCGCATACACCAACCTAGGACCTTTCGATTATCGACACAAGTTTTTTTTGAGTTCATTCGATCATTCCAATAACTTTATTTAATACCGTTCTAGTTGTTCACATAATTCCCGTTTTCACATGTGACTTTTCTTAATAAAAATCGACCTTATCTTTTCGTAAACTCATTCGTTCGTTTCAATTTATTTCCTATACACCAACCTAGGACCTTTCGATTATCGACACAAGTTTTTTTTTATGGTAGCAGAGCGTGGTTCCTGGGTTGGTCTGCCAGCAAGATGGCAGTACCGATGTCTATAAAGAGGTCTTATAAACAAAAGCCCAATAAAAAATAACAATAAGGTCCTGGCATGTATCAGATATTTACATTTCTTAAAACCCATTTTCAAATGGAAATAACCAGCTTACAGGTCGAGTGACAATATGTCCTAAAGAGTTTCGAACATCAACGTATCGAATCCTCTTATCTCTCCCCTCATGAAGTATCACAACTACCCCGTAAGGCCAGTTTGTTCTTCCTGTACAAACGCATTTCTATTAATATTTAAAAATGTTCTCATCGAAAATTAATTTGTTATTATCGATCATCACAGCATTTCAATTGACACCAGTTTGGAATAAATCACCTATACTATGCAACTTTGAAAAATGCACCAAACCAATGGAAATACATAATCCACCACTACCTGACGTCAACATAAACACAGCTACTCAAAAGGCATTGGTACGAAAAGTGAAAGGTCCACTGCTCATAATGTAACATAGAACCCGAAAATACAATAGTACCTGTGAATTCGCATTCACTCATCAGGACTCTAGGGATTGTGCATTCTCCACCACAATTATAGATCGTAGCATTGAGGATTTGCAAAGAATCAAACAAAAAGGTGAGTATCCCATTGGCGGGTTTTGTTTGAATCCTGATGACTGTAGCTATGAAGAGTGCAGAGAGAATCAATTGACGAAGTTAGGAAAAGGGAATAAGGAATTCACAAAATATGGAGCCTATCACAAAAATAGATGGAGTTCCACTTGCATAATTGATTGGGAAGTTCACACCTACACTGTGAGTTCACATTCAATCCTAAAGCATCAAAGAGGAAATTCAGTATTGGTGATCTCAGACAAAGAAGGGGCTGTACATGAGATAAATCCCATTGAAAATACCCTAATCATGATGAAAGATGGTTACTCCCTGTACATAGACAAAGTTGAAGTCCTTGAAACTCAAATTAATGTTCGTTGCTTATCTAGAGACGACAGGGGACTTTGCATAACACAAGATTCAAATGACATAATTCCCAAAGGAACTGTTTTCCAAATGACTAGCACCATTCATGGCACAACGGATAATGCAGAAATGGTCCTTGATAATCCAATAACTATGAAGGCCACCGATGCATATGGAGAAACTGATCTTGGATCATCATCAACCATTGGAGATGTCATAAAAGTTATGCAGTTGGCAATCTTTGACCAACTACAGTCCCAATTCAACTCCCTGTTATTAGCAAGAGAAGTAGGAGAAATTCGCTCCCTTCTAATCAGTATAATTAGATCGGTGAGCATGATTCATCCCCCATTAATTGGATTCTTGAACAACCAACAATCATACACTCGATGGGTAACGAAAAATGAATTTGTACAATGCCCTTGCATTGATTTCCAAGAAACAAAGGGATTATGCAAAGGAAAAATAACAATAAGGTCCTGGCATGTATCAGATATTTACATTTCTTAAAACCCATTTTCAAATGGAAATAACCAGCTTACAGGTCGAGTGACAATATGTCCTAAAGAGTTTCGAACATCAACGTATCGAATCCTCTTATCTCTCCCCTCATGAAGTATCACAACTACCCCGTAAGGCCAGTTTGTTCTCTTTTGCTTTACCTGGCGGATGAGTACCACATCTCCTAGGCAAGGTGAGAACTTGCTACATTTTTTACCTTTAAAGTTAATGTCGTTTCTTTCTCGGAGATAATTAATGTACTGTGACCTCCACTTAGACCAGAACATATCGAGGTATTTGTTACCCTTCTTCCATTCTTTCAGAAGAATGTCATTTAATACCTTATTGAAAGTACTTTTTTCCTCACTGCCTAGCTCTACGTCCCAATCTTTACTAAGTTTCCAAGACTCTTGTATAAGTAATTTTAAAGGTACAAGGGCTGGACTCCACAGACCCATGACGTCATAAATTGAAGCATAGAAACTTAGTAAAATACGTTTAGTAATTATGTTATTGTTAGGATACTTAAATGTGTCTCTTACATAAATCATGTCAGTCTCAATGTTCCATTCGATACCTAGTACCTTCTGTACAAGTGAGTCACTTTTTATGTCAGGAGGTAGAGAGTCATAATCAGTACCAACATAATTGGACGGACGATCATAGACGAGTGACGGACGATCATAGGTGGGCGAAGGACGATCAGAGGTGGGCGAAGGACGATCAGAGGTGGGCGAAGGACGATCAGTAGGGGGCGACGGGCGATCATAGGCGGGCGAAGGACGATCAGAGGTGGGCGAAGGACGATCAGAGGTGGGCGAAGGACGATCAGTAGGGGGCGATGGGCGATCATAGGCGGGCGAAGGACGATCATAGGCGGGCGAAGGACGATCAGAGGTGGGCGAAGGACGATCAGAGGTGGGCGATGGGCGATCATGGACGAGTGACGGACGATCATAGGCGGGCGACGGACGATCAGAGGTGGGCGACGGGCGATCAGAGGTGGGCGAAGGACGATCAGAGGTGGGCGACGGGCGATCAGAGGTGGGCGACGGATGATCAGAGGCGGGCGAAGGACGATCATATGTGGGCGACGGATGATCAGAGGCGGGCGAAGGACGATCAGTGTTGGGCGACGAGCGATCATAGGCGGGCGAAGGACGATCAGAGGTGGGCGAAGGACGATCAGAGGTGGGCAACGGACGATCAGAGGTGGGCGACGGGCGATCAGAGGTGGGCGACGGATGATCAGAGGCGGGCGAAGGACGATCATATGTGGGCGACGGATGATCAGAGGCGGGCGAAGGACGATCAGTGTTGGGCGACGAGCGATCATAGGCGGGCGAAGGACGATCAGAGGTGGGCGAAGGACGATCAGAGGTGGGCGACGGGCGATCAGAGGTGGGCGACGGGCGATCAGTGGTGGGCGACGATCGATCATAGGCGGGCGAAGGACGATCAGAGGTGGGCGAAGGACGATCAAAGGTAGACGAAGGACGATCAGAGGTGGGCGAAGGACGATCAGAGGTGGGCGAAGGACGATCAAAGGTAGGCGAAGGACGATCAGTGGTGGGCGAAGGACGATCAGTGGTGGGCGAAGGACGATCAAAGGTAGGCGACGGGCGATCAGTGGTGGGCGAAGGACGATCATGGACGAGTGACGGACGATGAGAGGCGAGCGACGGACGATCATGGACGAGTGACGGACGATCATAGGTGGGCAACGGATGATCAGAGGTGGGCGAAGGACGATCATGGACGAGTGACGGACGATGAGAGGCGGGCGACGGACGATCATGGACGAGTGACGGACGATCATAGGTGGGCAACGGATGATCGGAGGTGGGCGAAGGACGATCATGGACGAGGAGAGGCGGGCGACGGACGATCATGGACGAGTGACGGACGATCATAGGTGGGCAACGGATGATCAGAGGTGGGCGAAGGACGATCATGGACGAGTGACGGACGATGAGAGGCGGGCGACGGACGATCATGGACGAATGACGGACGATCATAGGCGGGCGACGGATGATCATAGGTGGGCGACGGACGATCATGGACGAGTGACGGACGATCATGGTGGTGTAGTGGCTCAGGTGATGAATGACGACTCTGGAACGGTGATCCGTCGCAACTCTCAACAGTGTGTAACGACGAATCATCATTTGGACACCGGAAACTTGGGGCTGCAATCATCCACTGCTGCAGAACATCATATAGGGCCTCTATCTGATGTTCGAATTTGGCTATGGATTTGTCAGCTGCTTGGACATGCGAATTTAATTGAAAGACGTTGTTAGCAGATATTTCTGTCTTCAATAACTCGCCTAATTCTTTTTTCTGCAGGTTAAACTGTACTATGGCTTGTTTATAAGACCTCTTTATAGACATCGGTACTGCCATCTTGCTGGCAGACCAACCCAGGAACCACGCTCTGCTACCAAAAAAAACTTGTGTCGATAATCGAAAGGTCCTAGGTTGGTGTATGCGAAATAAATTGAAACGAACGAAAGAGTACGAGAAAGATAGTCGATTTTTATTGAGAAAAGTCACTTGTGAAAACGAGAATGATGTGAACAACTAGAAACGGTATTAAATAAATTTATTGGAATGATCGAAATGAACTTTGGGCACTCGATGCAGAACTAAAAGTGACCAACTAAATTTCATCGAACCAACACTGAAAACTGTCGCTCCCGAAATAAATCTAGAAATTTTAAAAGTCCATTTTATACAACCCGAAAAACAATTGAAATGCTTTGTTTTACTTAACAATGAACCCTGCTGCACCTAATATATTAAAATGTCCAACATGTGATAAGAGTTGTAAAGGTGAACGAGGTTTGAGTATACATATCACCAAAGCTCATCCAGCAACCCGAATACAACAGATTGCTCAGAATTACCAATCACAAGAAGCTAACCAAAATGAAACAACAGACAACGATTCTGCTGAAAATTCTGCTCTTTCAGAAATTAAAAATCTCCTGTCAGAATGTGATATTACTTTGCAAAGAATGATTCTTGATAATAACACAACCCTTGAAAATCTAGATGAAGTGGTTGAGAAAGTTGTCAGCATTTTAGCAAATTCTAAAGATAAACTACCTGGACCAAAGCATCCTGCAAAAAAGTATTACGAGGCGAGAAAGAGAAGAACAACATTCAGAAATACAAATTCCAACAACAATTTCCAAACATCATCAAATCCTGAACGTCAATCAAAAAATGAAAGGAAACGCAAAAGGGATCGATATAATTTTGAAAAAATGCAATACATGTTCCATTACTCCCGAAAGAAAGCAGTTAGAATTCTATTGAATTCAACAATGGGTTCTGAATCTTGTACTATACCTTTGGAAGACCTGCTTGCTACTTTCAAAACAAAATGGGAAACTCCTAACAATAACACATTATCAAATTATGGACCTGATGTACCGCAACAAGAGCAACATGAGTGTGACGTTGAGTATGATATAAATGTAAGTCCCGATGAAGTAAAAAATTGTGTTGCAAAAATCAATATAGACACGTCACCTGGATTGGATAATGTTGCAATAAGAAGTATCAAAACTATTCAATGCTTCAAGACCATAGCATTAATTGCCACTGTGATGCAAGCTCATAATATTGTTCCAACAATATTCAGAAAAGCAAGAACAATTCTCATATACAAGAAAGGACCAAAAACAGATCCAGGAAATTGGCGACCGATTTCAATTTGTTCAGTTCTCAGACGTATTATAGAGCGTATACTTGACAAGAGACTGAACGAATACATTTTACTGAATGAAAACCAAGTAGGATTTACAACTAATCCTGGCACCTTCCTAAATACAATAATTCTAAACTCATGTCTTCAGAAGGCGAAAAAAGAAAAAATCGACTGTGCTGTAGTACTGCTTGACATACAGAAAGCTTTCGAGGAATCTAGTCACATACACATAACATCCCAGCTTGATCATACACTCATGCCAGAAAAATTAAGAACTTTGACAAAAACTCTCCTTCTACATAACGTCACACAAATCCAAACTATCCATGGAACAACTTCAAATATTGACATCAAAAAAGGCGTATTTCAAGGCCTACCTTTGTCTCCGAAAATGTTCAATCTATCAATCAATCATGTTTTAAATGCCTTAAATGAACGAGAAATTCAATCCAAGTACGGATTTCAACTTCACGTGGATGTTGAAAATGTATCAGGAAGAGGATTTGCTGATGATTTAGCTCTTTTTGGAAATTCAGAAGACAGTGTTATACAACTAACCAAGATAGCAGCAAATGAATTAGAAAAAGTCGGCTACAAGTTAAACTATGAGAAGTGTATTATCATAAACATAAAGAAAGGACAACTTGTGTATGATAGTATTAACATTGATAACTACACGATACGATCCATGCAAGAAGGAGAGGTGATAAAATACCTAGGAGTAACCTTTAAAGACGAAATAGTATTCGAGCCCAGTTGCATTATGGAAAAATTCAATAAAGACCTGCAGAATCTCATCAGCACACAGATATTATATCCACATCAAAAAATATCTTTGATAAACCAATACATTTGGCCATGTCTCATTTATTCATTGCAAAATGCACCTCTGACAAAAATTCCTCAATCATTTCTAGAGGATCTGGACAAAATGATCCGATCAACAGTAAAGTCAATTATTGGGCTACCCCATGACACACCAAATGCAATGTTATATACTGCAAAGAAGTACCGAGGTCTTCAAATCATCCGATCCTCATGGGAAACATTTTTACAGCACTACAATGTTTGCATTAGTTTATTGAAAAGTAATGATAAATATGTTCCCTATTGTAACAATCTTGAAGAAGAAATGGACAGATGTATTGATAAATTGGGATTGGAAAAACAAGACTTAATTAATGAAATGACGATACGGCAGAAAACGAAACCAGTAACCATAATGCGAGATAAATTAAGAAAGAAAGAATTTGATAACTGGTGTCAATTACCACAGAAAGGTAAAGGTGTTGAAGTTTTTGAGGAAAATACAGCCACGAACCGAATGATCATTGACAAGAAGGGATTGACCAACTCTGAGTGGATATGTTCCTTGAAAATGAATTGTAACGTAATTCCAGTAAGATCGGTACCAGGTAGAAGTTCGGACACACCTCAGTGTCGTCACTGCACTGAGAGAGAAACTCTTGCACATGTCCTGGGCTCCTGCCATACCGGTGATTTACTGAGAAACAATCGTCATCATGAAGTAAGAACTACCATTGCAAAGCAGCTGAGAAAAAACGGATGGATTGTGCACGAAGAACTACATTGTGTGGCAGAAGAAGGATCAAACAGACGAGTAGACATATGGTGTTATAATGAAAATTTGACAAAAGGCTACATCATTGATCCAACAGTAAGATTTGAAGTTTCAAAAGAACAAGCACTGAATGTTGACAGAGAAAAAAGAACCATCTATGAACCTTGTATCAAGTACTTCCAGGATAATTATAATGTTCAACAAATTGAAGTTATAGGTTTATTGATTGGAGCCAGAGGATCTCTAACTAATCACTTCAAAGAATTCAAAACAAAATTCAATATACCAAAGATCACTTGTGAGAATATTATCACAAATGTAATACGTGGCTCCCACAAAATAATACACAACCACCTGTATCAAAGAACATGAGAAGAAGAAAAAAGAAAGAAGAAAAGAAAGAAGAAGGAAAAAAAAAAAAAAATATATATACTGTGTCGTTTAGGCAAGTGCCCATGTGGCACCAGTTGTGAAGTATTTTCAATAAATATTTTTACGTTCTCTCTCTAGGAACGTTGAAAATTCGCTGGCCGAAACTTTTGATTCGTGAACTCCGTTCACGACACTGACTCAATATCTACATTCCTCTCAACAGATGTTCGCTTTGCTTAGAGTACGTTATAAGTAGTACTCAAGCAAATTATCCTATCTCTCTATCTTTCTCCACTCAATCTTTCTCTCTTCCTCTCAATCGCTCACACTATAATTTTCTCGTGGGTTCAAAGATTTCTATCATCTCAATCCTTTATTGAGAAAATAGGAATCTTGATCACAATACACGAATTATGACGTCTTAAACGTCATTACTCGTTACAGCATCCGGAGACAGACACAAAATTCGGGCATTCAAATAAATTATAATGGTTTAAATTGTATCGAAAGTTGTCCCGGAATGTCTAATACCCCTTGGGTATATCAAAATGCTCATTATTACAAAATAAGAGTAGTCCTCTGCTAAGGCGAGAACACATTTTCTTTGTTATGAACCTTAACCTCAAAGCAAGGATGGACAATATTCTAAGCTTAACTAACGACTGACTTCTGGGTTGTCACAAGAAAATCTCCCTAGTGGTAGGGGTGGATATAATTTTTTTTTTAAAGTAAAGGAAACCCACATATTTCCAACCAAAAAAAAAAAAAAAATCCTTGTGTCTCGGGTGGTTAAAATAAGTATAATGTAATTTGCGGGGATAATACTTTAACCGTAATCAAACTGATTGAATCGCCCGAGCTATGTAGATGCATACAATTATCTTTTATTTTACCTATTTGTTTTTATTCATTCGATTTATTTTTGTCATCAACCTTATGTCTATTTGTATTCAATGTCGCCATATTAATTTATATTTACTATATTTAAAGTCGTCACCCCAATTTTTACTTATTTACATTCAATGTCGTCATCTTAATTTTCAGAACCAATTTTTGTTGTATAATCTATCTGTCTGTCATATTGATATAAAATAATTTTAATTGACAGTTTCAAATCTCGGCGGCACGGCACCCTAAATGAACCTTGTGGGTCGGAACCCAAGTGTGTGGTTCTATCGAGCCTAGTGTGCATAGGCTTAGGAAAGATGGTTTGGAGCTTTCAATCATGAGGACCAGTCAATCGAGGACGATCGATGTTTAAAGTAAAGGAAAGATGGTTTACCGGTGTTTGATGATCCGCAAAACCATAGGTCTTTCGACTGAGTCAGCAGGAAAGCTCAGCCATCGAAATTGGTTCTGACTAGACCATTAGGCAGTCAGTCTAGTCTTACCCGCTCGATGACGAGAGCGTAGCCAGTTCGGTGTCCGAATAGCGCGAGTGCCCGCCGGGATATTATTTGTGTACCATCTTAATACGTTCAGTGTTTGTTAACAATGATAATTAATGTATAATAATTATATATAAGTGTCATTATCTCTACTCCAACATTGGTCTCCCTTCTTTTATTTTCTTAACTTTAATTATTTAGTTTTAAGGTATGATGGCGTATCCGAACACTTGGCCATAGGCCATCCCAACCGCCTTTGAGGATGATCAGGGATCGCCTCCGAACGATCCTGTTCCTCAAACGATCACCCGAACATGACGGTGATTAGATCATACACTATCATGGTCACCATGGGACGTACACCAACAGTAGGGAGCTGCCAACGCAAGAAAAATGTACCATATTTATTATAAATTGAAGTAAAACTTCCTGAGGATTTCGAATTAATATTAATTTTGTTCGTTTTATACTTTCACAAATAAAAGACAAATGATTTGACTATATTAATTGTGTATTATATTTAAATATCAATAGCTTAGATTTTTCTTATATTGGAATATTTATTTATTGGTAATGAATGTGAAAATATAAGTTGGTCATTGCTATCACGGTCTGAAAAAGATCAGGCACGGATCTACCAAAAAGAGGGCAAGTTCTCCTCTGCAACAGAAAGTTTGGGAGCAATATACAAGCCTTTGGAATTTTTCATTTTCAGACCATGTCTTGTTATTGTTTGAGGAAGCAAAGACAGCACACACGTTTTTGTTTACTTTGAAAAGTAAACACGAGCTTTTCTGTTTTTTTCGTTTTCTTGTCTTGTGAGTTGATTTTTTTTTTCTCATGAAAATGGAGAAGTTTGATGACATTAAAAATATCATGGATTTGTGCCTCTTCATCGCCACGAAGCCTGCCAAGGAAGTAATTCAGTGCTTGCAGGCCGAGCAGCTTTTGAAACCCTTAAAAAAATGTGGGAAATGCCGGAATCAGATGATTCTGGCACGGAACACATCTTTCAAGGGGCACCATGCTGCTTGGTGCCGCAAGTGCCGCAAGTTCAAATCCTTGGCAGACGGCACCTTTTTTGAGGGCACTGGGATTGAGTTCCCAACAATTATCATCTTGATGTGGTGTTGGTGTGCGCACATGGCACCCAAGCTAGCTGTGTAATGTAATGTAATAATGTATATTTATTTTAGTTTTTCATTACAATTTTTGTGGCTCTCTCCCTAAGGAATTCTTCTAAGGAGAGACCTTACAATGACTTTTACAATAGAGAAACTTAAAAACTTAAAAATACAATTTCTTATAAATAGTATTGAAAAGTAAGGGGAAAAATTTACCTAATGCAAACAGTACAATATTTTATTATTTTAAGGATAAATTCTGAATATTTTCAAATACTTTAGCTTTTAACGTTGAATGACAATTTTGTTCTATAGCGAGCATTGACTCATCCATACAATTAAGAAACTTAGGAACGAAGTAGTCGGGTAATCTGCTCCCGTAGTTTGAATTAATTCTGGCAGATTGAAAATTTTGATGTCTTAAATTATAATGCGTTGGTGTCTTTTGTCTAAATTCTTGATGATAGAAGTACTTCAAAATTAAAAGGTACTTGTGCAAATCTATTGGGTTTAATATTTTATTTTTGTAATCACTATTAACTTTAAATATGTTGTTAACTAGATTCTTTTGGATATTGCTTATTATATTAAGAGAGGTCTTCGAGGCAAACCCATAAACGGTAAGCCCATATCTGAGTAATGACTCAAAAAGACTTTTATATAGGATCCACATGACAGATTGGGGTACTGAATATCTAATATGTTTCAATCTAATTGATACAGCTCTTAATTTAAACGATAGGTGCTCAATATGATTATAAAATTTGAATTTTGAGTCTATAATTAATCCTAGATATTTTTCATGCGAGCTGTAGTCGAGCTCTGTGCAATTGCATCCATTTTCATAACTTTGTGAATATAAACAAGATCTACTATGACACTTTAACTTATTGAAATCAATATTAATTTTTTTATGTGGGCTTTTAATAATCATAGCTTTTGTTTTTGAATAATTGATAAAAATTTCATTATTAAACAACCATTTCTGAATTAATGTAAGATCTTTTTGAATATTATTAAGAGCTATATCAAGGGACTTGTGTATTGAAACAATGGCTAAATCGTCGGCAAACTGGTATAGTTGGCAAGAGACAGTTAAAAATTGCATATCAGCTACATACAGATTAAAAAAACCAGGTGATAAAATATTTCCTTGTCCCAGTCCGTAGCGAACTGCGAGCTTGGGACTTGTGAAGTTACCTATTTTTGTGACTTGGTATCTATCTTGTAGATAGTTCTTTAGGAGCCTAAGAAGTTTATGTTTTATACCTACATTTTCCAACTTACTAAGTAATATAGCGTGATCGCAAGTACAGAAAGCTTTGACCTGGTCAAGATAGGCAACTACAATAAACTTTTTATCTTCTAAGCCCTTATTGATTGTGTTAGCAAAGTTATCTAACAAAGACATTGTGCTTCTTGCAGGTCTGAAGCCATGTTGATAATCGGGTATTACGTTAGAACTTTCAATAAATGGCATGATTTTATCATTAATAATCTTTTCCAGGAGTTTAGCAATGGCCGGAATATTTCCGATTGGCCTATAATTTTTGAGATCATTTTTGGGACCTTTTTTATGTAGTGGAGTTATTGTGGATACCTTTAACTCTGGTGGAAAAGTGCCAGTGTCAAATATTAAGTTAAATAACCTTAATAAAACATTCTTTAAAGACGCAAAATTATTTTTTAAATCCAAGAGACGAATTTCATCAAACCCCGGACTAGTACATTTTACTTTGGACATGGCTTTGGAAAGATCGTCCATAGATATGCGTGGCCAGTACAATGACTGATTGTTGTAAGTAGGTACATATACGTGTCATGTGCGCCTGTCCACTTGAACACTGTTGTTCAATACTACCGGTTTTTCCGGTGAGTATTTTATTTGCATCAATTACATGTTAGATCACTGATAACAGTTTTTGGAATTAATGCATAAGTGATTTTTCTGTTAGAGGAAATTTGTGGTTAGGTAGGGTTAGGGAAAGTTAACAAGGTGAGATTGCACAATAGATCACTGACCGGCCTAACCCTGCGCTAATTTCAATCTAACCTAAGCCCCTCACCCAAGCTATCCTAGCCGGCTAACGAAACACAACATTTAGACTGACAACCGTTTGTTGGGTAGGATGGTTGTCCATCTTTCTGTGGTGTCCATCACACTCAGGTATCATAGGCAACGAAATAGTAGATAATGCTGCCAAAAATCCTCAAACTCTTGTTAGTGCATTAAAACTATGTTCAGCTGAAGATTTAAAACCATTTATTTCAAATATCGTTAGTTTGTTTCAATTGTTGGTCTGAACCAACAATTGAAAATTGTTGGTTTGATTCTTTTTAATTTTTTCGACAAAGAAGTTGTTCTTTGTCGAATGAGAATCGGCCACACACGCGCCACTCATAGCTTCTTATTTAAAAGATCACCTCCACCCTCCTGTCAATGTGGCGAGACTCTGACTGTCCTCCATGTTGCAGTATCACTCTTGCATAGTAGTAGTGATTTCGGCCAACAATATAAATCTAGGTTTCCTCAAGAACTGGATACCATTTCCAGCAATCATTCCGTCAGTTACACTGTGACAGTTCATCCTAATAAATATTTCTTAAAGCTTATAAACTTTGTCTTTCATTTTGATCATAAAATATGGTGTCAGTATGTGGAATAAAATTATTTTTCTAAACCTACGCTAACAATGGATAAAAATAAAATTGAAGACCTTGTTAATCAGTTAGTGAACCAGAAAATCGCAAAATATGAAGAACAAGAAAAGAAGCTCAAATCTCAAAAAGCAAGCGGACAATCCGAAGACATCAACACCCTGGTAAAGCTGGTTCGCAATGTGCCTCTACCAAGCGGATTAAAGTTGGAGGGTAATGTCCGTGAGAACATCGAGTACTTCAAGAAAATGTGGAAGAATTACGAAACAGCAAGCGGTCTTTATGCTGAAGAAAATTCTGTACGAGTCTCAACAATGTTAACAGCCATTGGAGACGAGGCGAGCAAAAGAATCTACAGTATATTGGAGGCTCCGGAGACAATGAAAACAGAAGAAATATTAGATATCCTGACAAAGAAACTTGCTCCAGAGATCAACATAAGATACGAACGGTACATTTACAACAGCATGAAGCAGTCTGACAATGATTCTTATCAAGAATACTTTCTAAAACTAAAAAAACAAAGTAAATTATGCGACTACAAAAACATGGAAGAAGAGCTGATGTTAGACAAAATCATATGTTCAATCAAAGATGTGAAGTTGCGAGAGAAGTTATGGTTAAAAAAAGATATCAATCTTACTGAAGCATTAGATATGTGCAGATCCAGCGAAGAGACAAAGAGACAGTTGGAAGTTATTGAAGAAAAGTAGAACGACATAAACAAATTTGATAATGTGAAGCAAAGACGAAAGACAAACAATATGAGCAGAAATTGTGGGTACTGCGGAGGTAACTGGCATGTGTCACTGGAGGAATGCCCAGCAAGAAATTTTGTGTGTAACCAGTGCAACAAAAAAGGACATTTCTCTAATGTATGCAAAAGTAAGAGTAATAAAATTAGAGCAGTATGTGAAGAATATAATGAATATGAAGAAATTTTGCAAGTAAGCAATTTATGCAAGATAAAAAATCAAGGTGTATTCAGAAACCTGACAGTGATACTTCCTAATAGCAAAATGAAAACTATAGTGTTCCAGCTTGACACAGGAGCTTCTTGCAAAATCATTGGAGAAAAAATTCTATGCGATATCTTGGATGTGGAAACTATCCAGTTGCGGGAGTCCAACGCTGTATTAAGAGCTGTGAATGGAACAAAACTAAACGTGCGTGGAAAATATCTTATGAAAATCAGAAATGTAATGTCATGTGAAACATGTGCAAAACTTGCAGTAAATCAAAAGAAAATAGAAATGCAGTCTTTTGAAACGCCAAAGGAGCCATTTGAAACTGTGAGCATGGATGCCTTCGAGATCAACATAAAAGGAAAAAGCAGAAATTTTCTAGTTACTGTTGATCATTTTTCTGACTTTTTTGAAATCGACGAGTTGAAAGATCTATCATCTTCTTCTACTATACTCATTTGTAAGAGAAACTTTAGCCGTCATGGCATTCCAAAAACTGTAATTACCAATGGAGCAACAAATTTCTCATCCTATGAATTCCAGAACTTCAGCGAACAGTGGGACTTCAGACATGTGAGGAGCAGCCCACACTATCCTCAGTCCAACGGGAAAGCAGAGTCAGCAGTGAAAGTGGTAAAGATGATGATAAAAAAAAGTATTGACAGCAACGAAGATTTCTACAAAATGCTTCTGACTCATAGAAATACACCAAACAAAACAAAGATCAGTGCATCTCAAAGACTCATGGGAAGGCGGTTAAGATGTCATCTCCCCAAACTAAATATGTGTAAAGATAAAATGCCAAACTCTGAAATTGGAGAAAAAATTATAGAAAATAAAAATGAGACAAAACAATACTACGACAAAACAGTTACTTCAAGGAGAAATTTAAATGTAGGTGCCAATGTTTGGTTCAAAAAGTTACCTGAAAATGAAGTGTGGTCAAAAGGAATGTTAGAAGGGGATGAAGGTAACAGATCATATCCTGTTAGAACACCAGATGGAGCACCTGATTTCACTTGTTCAGCCACACAACCAGAGAATCCAATCACTGATGATCAAAGAGAAGAATCACCCACTAATGATGTAGAAGATAAGGAATTAGTAGATACCCAGGATAGTCCAGATGAATTTTCAACACCTGTTCACACTCCTTCCACCTCTACCTCAGTGAGATCCCCACGACCAAAGAGGACATCAAGAGTTCCTGCCCGATACAAGGACTGTTTTTATATTAAGGAGGGGATGTTGCAGTATCACTCTTGCATAGTAGTAGTAGTAGTGACAACAATATAAATCTAGGTTTCTTCAAGAACTGGATACCATTTCCAGCAATCATTCAGTCAGTTACACTGTGACAGTTCATCCTAATAAATATTTCTTAAAGCTTATAAACTTTGTCTTTCATTTTGATCATAAAATACTCCACATCCTATCTTGTCATCTACATACCAACATCCGTGCCTCCCTACCTGCTCCCCCGGCACTGACTAACAGTTCCGAAAGCGTTGATTCTCTGTTCCAATACTTAAGAGCTCTCCGTCTGTATACTATGATTTAATCATCTAGGGAATCAGCGCGAACGACCTGTATATTAAAAGGTTAAAGCGCTTACAAAGGGGGGGGGGGGGGGGGGGGGGGAAGTAGAAATAAGTCTGTATCGGTAAGCATTGGCCAATGTTTTTATTTTAATGTTTCTTATTTGTGCACAAATAAACTTAATTTAGGAACTTAGATATTTCAACCTTATAATCATTATACAACAATCCAACCAAAGATTATGAAAATGATTTACTATTTTACTTATCTATAAACTACAAATAAACTACCCTAAGGTTACTTGTAGTATTTGTTTTAACAATTATTTATTCAAATTTATAATTTTTCAGTTCTCATAAAAAATTGTCCCACACATTTCTTATCCTGATATATGTTATAATATTGAGGCATAATTACTGATACTGATAATTAGCATTTTATTAGAGATAGGTATTTATTAAATTCTCAAAAGTCTCCAAAAACTAAGTATTAGAATTTCGTCAACCAAAGATAATGTTAATGACACCTTGCCTTAGGATTTTAGACCTTGATGACTCCCTTTTAATAAGAGGAGCCTTTGAGTGGCTTAATTGCCTTACTACAAATAATTTAGTAGAGATGAAAATAATTGAACTCGATCGGTAGCTTTTAGAAAATGGAATGAAAGAGTGAAGATTTTATTTGTTGATTTTTGTTTACAAGGATGTTAAATACAAGTAGATAGGGATAAAAAAGTGAGACAAAAAACGACTTTTAATATCCCACAACACAGATATAAAATAAAATATTAAATTTATTAGATGGCGCGAACACCCCCCCAGCTTTGAAGGGAAGCCTTCAAAATTAACAAAGCTGGAACTAAGTATTGTATGATTAAAATAAAATTATCAAAGTTAACAATAAAGGGTTTAAGTTAACAAAGTCTGAAATATGTGTAAGCCAAGCATAATTATGACCCAACAGTGAGAGGGTTTTAAGACTTGTGAACCGCATCTTAATAAAATGAACATACACTGCACACCTATACATGATAATTTTCATTCAAACTTATGTCAGCTGATTAATCAGACCTGAACATTATTATAATTAAATAAAATAATGGATGGTATAGAAAGGGGGTATTTTTTTAGACATAATTACTTCATAATCATACTTCCTTATCAATCCATTTGAACTAGCAAGCTAAGTATATTGAACAAATAATCATCAAAATAAGACAATTTTATTATAATAAACATATCATCATAATCTAATAATTGATAATATTATTATAACTAAATGAAAAAGAAGAAAATATCATTATATACACTAATTTCTCACTTTATAATAATCAAATACATTTTGACAGTTAACTTTATTAATATAACCAATTGAGAGAAAAAAAGGGAAAATATCATTTTTTCCATTTTAAAATAATATTATTAATAAACACTACTGGGAAGGAAGGGGACACAAGTTGTGAACAGCCCTTTTGTACACTCCTCTGGGTGTTTTCACTAACACAACTCTGACTACTCCATCTTTGCCAGGGCATAATTGAGAGACAATACCCGTGGGCCAGGAAAGAGGAGGAGAATTTTCCTGCTTTAGCAACACAACTGTACCAATTTTTATATTAATAGATTCATTATACCACTTTTCCCGTGCTTGTAATTGGGTCAAATACTCAAGAGACCATCTTTTCCAGAATGACTGCATTAGTTGATCAATTAACTGAAATCTTGATAGTCTATTAAGGTTAACCTCGGTTACATCTACAGCTGGTATGCAAGTTAAAGGGGTTAGCTTCAAAAAGTGATTAGGGGTTAATAGATCACAATCTTCAGGATCAGAATTAAGTTTGCACAAGGGCCTAGAATTTAATAAACATTCTATTTGTGTGGTAAGAGTGGTCAGTTCCTCGTAACTTAGCAACTGTTTGCCAACAACTCTAAAGAAATGAGTCTTGAATGACTTAACACAACTTTCAAATATACCTCCAAAATGAGGGCTGGCTGGTGGGTTCATAGACCAAACAATTCTATATTCAGCCAACTCATGAGCAAAACTATCTTTATAATCCTTGGATTCAAGCAGACTATATATTTGCTCAAGATGATTTTTTGCACCAACAAAATTAGTGCCATTATCAGTTAGCATTGTTTTGATAGGGCCACGCCTAGAAAGAAATCTTTTAAAGGCATTTAAGAAGCAAGGAGTGGATAAGTCTGAGGCAACTTCGAAATGGATAGCCTTGGTGGCAAGACAAACAAACACTGCAACATAGGCTTTCTGAGGCCTTTGACCACGACGATGTGTGAGTACAATAGAGATAGGACCTAGATAGTCACAAGCCGTGTTAAGAAATGGCTTGGATTCCAGGACTCTAGAACTTGGCAAGTCTCCCATTTTGGGATATGAAAACTTAGGTGACAGTCTAAAACAAATGTTACAAGCTTGAAAACGCTTTCTGACATAATTACGAGCTCCTAAAACCCAAAATCTCTGTCTCAACAAGGCTAGAAGTAAATGAGGGCCAGTATGAAAGTTTCTTTGGTGCAAATAGTCAATGATAAGACCTACTGTCCAATTTTTAGACAACAAAATAGGATGCTGTTGAGAATATGACAGATTTGAGTTAGAAATTCTACCGCCAACTCTTAGAATACCATCATCATCAAGAAAAGGACAGAGTTTTCTTAACATAGGACTACAAATGACATTCCTTTTAATGTTCTCTATATCATCTGAGAAAAACTTCTTTTGAAGAATCTTGACTACAAATTGTTCAGCAGTGCTGAGGGCTTCAGCATTGATATTTTGAGTTATGGGTATAATTTTGACAAATTTTAATACATAGACTACAACTCTTAGAAGTTTAGTCCATGCTGAACATCTAGTAAACATTTCAAGAAGTGTGTTTTCTCCCTCATTGGGAGTACTAATTGCAGCAAAATTAGATTTGATCTCCAGAACTGATTTGTCTGTGAAATCATGATAGCTACGAATGGGCCAGTCAGCCTGAGGTGTATATAACCAAGAGGGACCCGATAGATATAATTTACTATCCACAAGTTGTTCTGGAAGTAATCCACGAGATAAGACATCAGCAGGGTTGTCAATGCCTGCGATATGAAATAAATTGGAAATATCAATATTTTGTTGGATTTTACTAATCCTATTAGCAATAAAAACATTGAACAGATGAGGAGATGAGTGAGCCCAGCATAGCGTAACACTCGAATCTGTTAAGCAGAAGGATTTGTCAATTTTGAATTTTGATGAGTAGGACTCAGTCACAACCTTCATTAGGTCAGACAGTAAAAGAAGTCCACAAAGTTCTAGTCTGGGAATACTTTCAACTTTTAAAGGGGCTACCTTTGATTTGGCACAAATTATTTCTATTTTGATTGTCCCATTAGGAAGGAGGACTCTACTGTAGATAACAGCTCCATAAGCCTTCTCACTAGCATCTGAGAAACCCAACAGTTGAAAGACACAATCAACCTCGACATTGATATGTCTAGGAAAATTGAGATTTTGAAGTAGAGGTAATTGAGCATTGAAGTTATTCCACAAGGCTATGATGTCAGAAGGGGGAGCAGAATCCCAATCAATTTTACAAATCCACAATTTTTTGATAAGAAGTTTAACAAATAAGACAATTGGGGCCAATAATCCCAAAGGATCATAAATTGTGAGAATGTATGAGAGAATACCTCTCTTAGTACATGGACTAGTGTTTTGATTTATTTTGAAGAATAAAGTATCTGCCTTGGGGTTCCAGTATAAACCCAAAACCTTGAGTGTGAAATTTTCTTCATCCCATGAGACCATTTTCTCTAGTTGATCTGACAATGGAATATTTTGAAGAACCTGGTTTGAATTTGACGACCACTTGGTGAATTTAAATCCACCTGACTTGAACAAGTCAGTGATATTTTTGTAAAACAAAATACACTCCTCTTCAGTACCAAATGAGGCAACCAGATCATCCATGTAGAGTTTGTCAGCAATATTTTTTGACAAAGAGAAATTTTCTGCTTCATCTAATATCAGCTGATGAATAGTACGCAAGGCAAGAAATGGTGAGGATTTTACACCAAATGTTACTACCATTAAATTAAAAAAAGTAAGACTATCATTTGGAGTAGGTCTCCAGATTAATTTTTGATACTGCTGATATTTTTCACAAACTAGGATTTGTAAAAACATTTTAGTAATGTCTCCATTCAGTGCGTATTGAAACAATCTAAAATTCAAGAGTACACTAAACAAACTGGAATAAAGTTTAGCACCACAGTATAGGATATCATTTAAAGACTTTCCACTAGTAGTAATTGCACTGGCATCAAAAACAACTCTAAGCTTAGTGCTGACACTATCTGACTTAGTTACCATATGATGAGGAATGAAGTAACCCGATATATCAGATTGGTCTGAACATTTACTCATGAAACCTTTCTCAATTAAATCAGACATAGCTTTATTATAGTCTGCACGTAAAGAAACTGAACTTTCTAGCCGTTTCTCAAGATTAAGAAATCTATTTTTAGCCATCAAGAATGAATCCCCCAGCTGAGAGGGGTCTTCCTTAAAAGGTAGAGGCACCTTATATATACCATGCTCATTTCGAGACATTTCAGAAGAATAAATGTGCTCACAAGCTATATCCTCTGGACTGAGTTTAAGATTTTCAGCCAGTGGAATTTTTTCCAACTCCCAGAATTTTACAAGATTATTATCTAATGAACTTTGAAACATACAGATCGAGGGATCCTTACCACTACCACATACAATAGGTGCATTTCCAAGTATCACATGACCAAGTTTTGTATTAACAGCAACTGGTTGGTTATTAGCACCACAGACTGATTGTCCAAGAAGTATGTAAGGATAAATGGAAGAACCAAGAATGCCAAATATTGGACCAGGATCCATGAACTCATCATCTGAAAGTTGGAGTTCATTGAGATAATTAAGATTAGAGCAGTCAATAGGATGTACAGGTATTCTGTCAACAACATGATCAACAACCAATGCTTGAGCTGTGTATCTTGCACGGTCATCAAATCTAGAGGAGAACGGTAAGTTCACTTGACCATAAACATGGCTATTAGCCGAACCTAGACCTCGCAAACTAGAGTTAGAGGGTTGTAAAGGTATTTTTAAAATATCAAGGGCAGATTGAATAATAATATTTGACATAGAACCATTGTCTAAGAGGAACCTCATTACATGAGGAACACCATTAATATCATACAAGTTTATTTTTATAGTACCTAGTAAGACTGTCATACTACTACCAATATTTTTGATACTATGCTCTGTCTGAGAACATAATGTTACTTTGGCTGACTCAGCCTTCTCATTACTTTGAGATGACTGTCCAGCATGCATACTACTAATATTACAAAATTTGGGCTGAGTACTAGTCTTGTGTTCATTATGTTTGGACACATCAGGTTGACTATTATTGATAAAATGCAAAAGGGAATGATGTTTTAGTCGACAAGTACTGCAAACATGTTTTGAAGCACAATCTGACACTCGATGATTATTACCAAGGCAGTTAACACAATGGGAGTGTTGTTTTACAATAGCATATCTATCCTGAGGATTCAATTTTAAAAATTTAGGACATTTAAACAATGGGTGGTCCAACTCACAGAGTGAACAAATATTATTCTTGACAAAAAATGAGTGGAGAAACCCTAGATGGTTTGTTGTAACTACTACCAATAAATTTAGATTCATGTATGACAGGTTTAGATACAGTACTAACATTAGGTGCAATGCGAAATAAAATTTTAGTTTGATTTTGAATAAAAGTTAATAGCTTTTTAAATGTTGGAATTTCTTGTGAATCCAAAGAATTTTCAAATAATCTCCTGGTTGAGTCATCAATTTTAAGGTTTCCAATATAAAATAAAATGAAATCTGCCAAGTCAGAAATATTCAAAGCCTTGAGAGCAGCAATGGCTGCACCAACTTTGTCTACGAATAAAGTTAAATGTTGAGATGATTCAAATTTATTAGTTTTAAAATTAAACAAAATATCTAGATAATGTGTAGCAAGGTTTCTTTTATCCTCGTACCTGTTTAAGAGCACATTCCATATTACATCATAATTAGCCTCCGTGGGAAGAATACCCGAACACATCAGTTGAGCTCGACCAGTTAATTTAGCAAGCAGGTGTTGAAGTTTGTGTCCTTTTGGAATGTCTGGACGATCATGGATGTTCACCTTGAACAAGTTGTAGAACAATGGCCAATCTGCAATATCTCCGTTGAATGAGGGAAGTTCAAGCCTTTGGAGTTTGACAAAAGACTCTGTTGTTTCAGCATCTGATGGTGGCACAGAAGCAGCAGTAGTTGCAGGAGAACTGATCAGCTTCTCAGCATACTTGATTGATCCATACATGTCTTCTATGGTGTCAAGATCTTTGAAGCCCAGTGGTCTCTGGACTCCAGTTTCAATCTCCAGCATGTTGATTTTCTCTATTATTTGTTTGAATTCAGATCTCATGTGTTCAACTGTAAAGACTCTTCTCTTGAATGATGACTGAGAGTTTTTGTCCGATAGTTTTTTTGTCAAGTCAAAAGTTTCCTGCATGTATGAAAAAATATGTTCTTTTTCAGAATTGAGAATTTTTTTTTTTTTTTTTTTTTTTTAATAACTGTCTAAACGCACTGTTATAGTGCACTTATATAGACAATTTACAATATTATACATCTATTTCCTACATCTATAATTGAACTTAATTATAAAAAAGTACTTAAACTAAGACCCTATAATAGAATTACAAGTTTCTTTATACCTCTCCGGTAACATCGCTAGGTCCAGGGCTCGAGAATGTCTGTTAAATAGAGATAGACCTGATGGTATGGTCGAATCCAGGTATATTTTTTTGTGTTTTTTATCAATATAGAAAAAATCTTGGTCAACCCTAGATCTCAGTGTCATATTAGGCACTTTTAAGGACATCTGTTCTGTCACATTGGGGCAAAGAATTATGCTGTTCATTATGTTGTAAATTAATGTGAGCAGACAAACATCTCTCCGTGCCTGTAGACTCTTGAGATCTAGGACTTCACATAAAGTACTAGACGCTATGGCTGTTGGGTAAGATGGATAAAATCCGTTTTCTTTCCAAAAGAGATATTTAACAAATTGTGATTGAACTCTTTCCACCTTTCTCGTTCCTTCTTGGGTATGAGGTCGCCAGATGACAGTGGCATATTCAAGTTTTGAACGAACGAGAGAGGTGTAAAGAGCTCTGATGGCATCTATATTTTGAAATGGCTTAGAGAATCTTTTTACCATGCCTAAGGCTTTAAATGCGTTTTTTGTAATATTTTCTATGTGATTATTAAAAGATAAGTTTTTCTGAAATGTGACCCCAAGATCTTTTTTATTTGTTACTTTATTGAGAATATGATCTCCAAGTTTATAGTCAAAGCATATTTCGTTTTTGCAAGTTGTTATTGTCATGGCCTCACATTTCATCGGGTGGAGTGTTAGTTTGTGACTATTTAACCAAGAAAAAACTGATGCAAGGTCATTTTGGAGTAAGGAACAATCATCTGGGGTATTTATATTACGGTACAACTTTAAATCATCTGCATATAAAAGATAGTTAGAGTGCAGGATTCCCTCGCCTATGCCATCTATCATGATTACAAACAAGAGACAACTCAAACCTGAACCCTGTGGTACCGAAGAGGTAGGAAAGTATGGATGTGAAATATACTCTTTGTGATGTACATCTTTATAAACCACTCTCTGCTCACGTTCTCTGAGATAAGAAGCAAAAAAATTAACTAGTTTATAAGAAAAGCCGAAGGTATACAATTTTTCTAGTAAAATATCATGATTGATTTTATCATAGCACTTCATGATGTCGGTGTAGATGACATCTACCTGTTTATTATTATTTAATCCTTTGGCCACTGAGTCATAAAAACAGAGCAAGTTAGTGGTTGTAGATTTACGCTCCACGAAGCCATGTTGATTTATACTGATGTTATTGTAAATTGTTTTAGATATCTTATTGAAAATACATGTTTCAAAAACTTTTGCCAATGATGATAATTTCGCAATTGGTCGGTGATTTTCAATTTCATTTGTATTATCTTTTTTAGGCACCGGTGTAACAAGGGTTCTCTTTAAAAGGATTGGGAAAATATTAGTTTTGAGGGAGGTATTAAATATGTGTTGTAGAGGTTTGGTTATGTACCTCTTGGATTTCTTTACTATTTCGGGTGGAATCTGATCCGCACCTGGTGCTTTATTAACCCTAGCACTCCCAAGGGGGGGGCACAAAGTACCCACACCTAGAAAAAATGCTCGTAACTTTGATAATACAATACCAATTTGGCTGAAATTTCATGTAATTGTCAGAAATATTGTTTTTCATATTCTAGTGTAGTTTTTTTTTCAAACGACAACGTGATTTTTTTCAATGTTTGTCAGAATTGTCCGACCAAATCGCTCCGGCCGGGATTCGAACCCGCAATTCCGCTCCGGCCGGGATTCGAACCCGCAACCTACGAGTCAGTAGTCAAGCATGCTAACCACTAGACCACGGAGGTCGGCTCAAACAATTTACTTACTACAGAGAAATTTACTCAAAGTTTAGAAATAAGTAAATAAGAAGTGTAAAAACCTGATTTCATTTGTTCAGAATTGATAAATTAGGAAAAGCCGTTAAATTGGCCTCAAATTAAGAAATTAGTAAAAGAGAAGTGTAAAAACCTGATTTTATTTTTTCATTATTCATAAATAAAGAGAAACAATTGAAACTTTTAAATAAATCAAGATTTTTCTTTATTTTTCTATGTGGGTACTTTGTGCCCCCCCCCCCTTGGGAGTATCTGTTACCTAACAAAGCTTGGGAGTGCTAGGGTTAATAGGTAAAGTATCTATGCTACTTCTTACATCAGTTTCTGATAGTATAAAATCTTTTATTAAATCAACATGGTCTACGTGGGAGAAATCATTGTTATATTTTGACTTTGCAGGATCATAGACCGAACTGAAATGCTGTGCAAAGGCTCTCACAATGTCATTACCTGTACATATTTTTAAATTATTGTATGTGAAGCAAGATTTTTTTGTATTTTTTCTCTTTTGTTTTGTATAGTTCCAAAAAACTTTTTTATCTCCTCTAATTAAGTTGTTTTCAATTTCTTCTATGTGGTGTCGGTAGTCTGATTGGATTAATTTTTTACACTGTTTTTTTAGTATCATACATAATGAAATTCGATTTCTAAAAAGGACTACATTTTGAGTTCGACATCAGGTTTTGTCATTGCAAATATGAGTTGATCAATTGAATGTTAGAAGTTTCTGCTTACTTACAGACTGAGAATGCGAGTTGCGACTTCGAGGTTATTCCAATGGGGTTGAAGTGTTGAGAGTTGGAGTACTTGAAGTTGAAATTTTATCTACAATTATCTACGAATATATTGATAATCGAGGATCCAAATGACCGAAGGACCAATAAATGATGACTCCCTTTTAATAAGAGGAGCCTTTGAGTGGCTTAATTGCCTTACTACAAATAATTTAGTAGAGATGAAAATAATTGAACTCGATCGGTAGCTTTTAGAAAATGGAATGAAAGAGTGAAGATTTTATTTGTTGATTTTTGTTTACAAGGATGTTAAATACAAGTAGATAGGGATAAAAAAGTGAGACAAAAAACGACTTTTAATATCCCACAACACAGATATAAAATAAAATATTAAATTTATTAGATGGCGCGAACAGACCTTAAGGTACAACCTCAAGTAAATTATAACAGCAAAACCTAATCCTTACCACAATTTTTTTTAATTGTTTATTCTTTATATAATCAATTGTCTCTGATGTAATAATATATGTTTTAATTTACTACATCATTAGAAATCAATCCCAATGATTTCGTTTAACTCAATCCAATTTCTTACATTATTTTCTCCTTTTCTTCTGTTAAACCAACTTAGTGAGTAGTAGAACATCAATAGTCATCTGTGGACAGAGTCTGCTAAAACGCCCCGTCATATTCTCAACTGAGCTATCCTTTATCTATTCTTCAATTCCGTTCTTTGAACATTGATGAATTCCCACCTCACACGCCTATCTAGTTATCTAATGGCACCTCCACGCCATCTTCTTAAATTTATCAAATGACGCCACCGTCATTCTTTTTCGATTTATCAACTTAAAACATGAAATTAGTATTGATGAAAATTATTTATATTCAGGGACTCAGACAGTCATTGACTTTGTACTTCAGGATAGTGATTTAGAAGCAGGAGGGTCTAGGAACAATATTGTTGAACCAACTGAGGAAGAAATAGAAAGCGATGAAGACACAGGTGAGCAAGTAATGCTCTTAGATAGGAATACAGAAGTAGCTCAAGATCAAAAAAAAAATATTCACATAATAATATCATTTAATATCAACAGGTTTAATATCATTTGATTCAGGGTACTCTTTTAAAAAACAAATGAGAAATTCACCCGCGTTTTTAGAAATAAAAAAGAAAGATTTATTAGCAACCATTAGAACATTAGGCAAACCGACATTTTTCTTGACGTTATCCGCTGCAGAAACTAGGTGGCCAGAACTATTAGCTTGTTTAGCGCACATGAATTTGGGTGAAAAAAATACTGTAAAAAAAGCATTGGAAATGAGCAATTTTGATAAAACGACTTTGATTAGAAATGACCCTGTCACTTGTGCGAAATACTTTGATCACAAAATTTCAAACTTCATTAAACTTATTAACTCTTTGACTGCCAGAGCTAATCTTTACATGTTTCCTACCCGGCGAAGCCAAATACGTGTACACTTCCCCACCGGCCAAATGTAATCTAGTCTGACACAACTCGAGTTGTGCCGTGGCCCTGGAGGGGTGTGTTTTGTAAATTTGCTTCCTCACAGGCCATGGCACAACTAATGGTATTTGAAAAAATAGATTTTAAAACAGTTTTGGAATCCTCAAGACACAGGCTTTCTGGATATACTTAAAAGAAATGTTTAGTGACACAACTCTAGTTGCGGCATCGACCTAAAGATTGCATTTTCAGCACAACTCGAGTTGTGCCATGGCCGGGGGAGAAAGTGTACTGGCACAACTTAAGTGTAAAGAGTTAAATCACCGAATTCCATTTTTAAACATTACCATGTAGAAGATAGCTATCAACGCGTAGAATTTCAGCTGCGAGGATGTCCACATGAACATATGTTTTTATGGCTTAAGGACGCCCCAAAATTCGATGTAGATGAGCCGGATTCTTTGGGAAAAGTCGTAGAGTTTATAGATGAATTTATTACTTGCAAGTTTAATGATAATAACCCTTACATAGATCTTCAAAAACACAGACACACTTGCTATAAGTCAGATGCACAGAAAAGACAACATAAGTGTAGGTTCAACATTCCGATAGCATGCATGCCAGACACTAGAATATTGCTTCCATTACCTGAAGAAGAAAAAACACAAAAAATGAAGGAAAATTTCAAAAAAATAGAAGGATTAATGAAATATTATTATATTAAGTTAGACGATAAGTCATTTGAGTATGTATTAGGAAAGTTAGAAATGAATGAGGATGATTATATTTTGAAATGTATAAAATCTCAAGAATCACTTATAATTATACACAACTCTTGGTAAAACAAATAAACATCGAAATAATTTATTTGACGATGCCGTAACTGGCGAAATGGCCATCTGAAAATAAATAATTAAGTAAAACAAAAAAGCCAAGTGTTTTCTATCTTGAAATTATTTCGATTATAGTTTAGCGATTCGAAGCTTTCTCAAACAAGTCAGGGTATTTTTAACAAGAGGCACGCAAGAAGTAGGTATTAACGGGTACGATAAGGATATTTTATGTTTATTCGAGGCAAATATGGATATGCAGTTTGTTTTGGAGGAGTATAGATTATCATCCTATATTGTAAATTATATTAATAAATGTGAAGTTGCTTTATCGAAATTGCTTGGGAATGCTTCAAAAGATATAGCATCCGGAAATGTTAGTTCAAAAGAGAAATTTAGAAAAATATGTAATGTGTTTTTGAATGGATCATTGATGTCTTCGCAGGGCTCCCTTGGTGTATTATTTGTTATGTGTACCTGTATCAAAAAATCGTAGGTGGGTAATATTTATAAATACTAGTCCGCAAGCAAAAGGAGTAAGAATGTTAAAAAGTAAGACAAAATTGAGATCTTTTCCGGGAGATTCGAACGATGTGTTTGAGGAAATATTATTGAGAAATATTGTAATAGAAAAAAATCGCTAGAGAATATTTGCTTAGCAGAATACCCAGCATGCTATTATAGGTTTTATAAGGATATCGATGATAGGAATGATGATGAGGAAATGGATGTGTAAGAATTAAAACTTAGAAAGAAACATGCAATTCTTAGGTTTATTAGTTACAAGTTAGCAAAGGATGCCGAAAATAATTACCGCGAAAGACTTCTTCTTTGCTTACCGTTTAGAAATGAGTTAACCGAAATAGAGGGTCATGAAAAACATGAAAAATATAACAAGCAAAATTTGATATTGTGAGTAGAAATGAGGATCAATTCGGTTTGAAATCAGTAGTGGACGAAAGGTTTTCTTGTGAATGAGATTGTGAATGAGGAACAAGAAGAACAAAATGATGTGAGGGAATATGAGGTAGATCCCATGTATCAGGTGGATACTTTTGATCAGGGAGGAATAGGACGGGGGAACAAAGAAAATACTAAAACTCGGTGTACTATACCTAAAAAGGTTTCACCTCAGGCATCACAAGAAATGCTCAATAATTTATCGGATATGGAAGACATGGAAGCGTAATGCGACAAATATTGATGCACCCCGAACACACCTTCACCCTATAGCTCCAAAATTTATTCAACACCCTGTGGAGATTTCTAGATAGGTATCACGTGATCAAAGGAAGCCTTTTGATTGGTTCTAAGATGGAACGTTCTAGAACATTTTATGCCCAAATATGGTAATGTTTTTGGGAAAGCATTTTCATTGGTTTAGAATTCACCCTAATCCTGTGTCCTGCTCCTTTGTGCAGTCCAGTTTTCAGTTCCCTTTGAAAGTTCGTCGTGAAAGGTTAACGATTGATTTGCGAAGTTTGTGTTCGGGGAGTATTCGACAACATTTTGTGAATTAGTACTTTACATAGTTTAAGACTTTATTTCTTTAAAACTTTTTTAATAAAAATAATACAAACTTTCTGCCCTAAATTTAATTGTTTTTGTTGAGTGTTCTTTATTTTCTCATTATGGAGGAGTTGGCGGCATACGATGATGTAGAGGACAGCCCCGTGGAGTCTGTTTCCGAAATATTTAATTTATTATTTCATTCAAAATATTGAGAACTTAAAATAAACTTTATTATATAGTCATATTAAGTCTTCAATTGTTGCAATAAGAATAAAAAAGAAGGAGGACAGAAGAATTTTTGAACTTTTAATAAAAAAAAAAACTTTACTATATAAAGTAAAGATATTGATTTTGAAGAAACTAATATAATAAACATTAAATTAAAATATAGAATTGGACCAAAAAAAGTCCAAAAAATTAGAAGAGCTGGAAGGTGATTTTGAAATTTTTTTTTTTTTTTTTTTTTTTTTTTTCATTATTTATTTAATATACACAATATTTCATCAACAAAATCGTACATAAGTAATTATTTAACAACCCTTTCAGCATAATGCTGGTGTGGGTTGTTTTGAAGTATAATTTAGAAAAGTAAAGAGCAAAAAAAAAAAAAAAAAGGAAAAAGAAAAAATAAGGAAAAAAAAAAAAACATAACAAAAGAAAAGAGGAAAGATTGAGAAGATTTTTAAAAAGAAATAAGAATGATGGATAAAGAATAGTATGTTGTTCTCTCAAACTATTAGGAGGGTTATTGAAAAAAGAAGATGGATGATTGTTCTCTCATTATAAGTGAAGAAAAAAAAAAAAAAAAAAAAAAATGTATAGGAGTTAGAGGGGAAAAAAATATAAGAATTGGTTGATTTTGAATGACAAAAAATCCATATTGGAAGAAGAAGAAAAAAAAAACTGTTTTTGTTCTCTCTTTTAATGATGATTGAAGAATTAGAAAGATAATGATGATGATGATGGCGGAAAAATTTTTAGGATGAGAAAAAAAAAAAAAAAAAAAAAAAAAAATGTATAGGAAAGGACGAAGAGAAAATATTGAGAAAAAAAGGATGATGAGAAAAAAAAAAAAAAAAAAATATTGATATTTAATAGACTTATAAAAATAGAGAGAAAAAAGAAGAAGAAGAAGAAAAAAAGTCTAGGTGAAGGAAATTGAGGTTGAGATTTTTTTTTTTTTTTTTTTTTTTTTTTTTTTCCTTCTTTTCTTTTTTCTTACCTTTTATACTCTCTTAATTTTTTTACTTTATATTAAATACAATATTTTATCTAATAATAATGTTTACAAGTTTCAATAGTTATGATAATGCTTGTAAGTCTGTCAAGTTGATGGAATTATTTTTTATAAATTCTTTTGTTTTTATTTTAAGTAAGATAGGTAGATCTTTTAAATTTTTTATTTCTGGTGGAATTTTATTAAAAAGTTTTTGACCTAAATAATAAAAATGTCGTTTAGTTAGTGATTTATGGATAAGTCTAGTTTCTGTTTGTCTGGAATGTCTCGTTAGGTATAGATTTGGGTTAGTAGTCCAGTAATGTTCGTATTTTATAGAGTAGATGGTCAATTTGTAGAGGTATAATTTTTCAAGGGGAAAAACATCAAATATTTTATACAATTCATTTGAATGGAAGAGTTTGTCTTTTTTTAAAATTATTCTTAGGATGATATTTTGAGCTCTTCTTAACGGAATTATAACATTATTATATGCTCCACCCCAAGAGGATAAACAATATTGGAGGAGTGATTGTACAAAAGCATAATAAATCATCCTAAGAATTTTTTCATTGCAGACTTTTGAAAGATTGTTAAAAATAAACATAAGATGTCGAAGTTTTGTTTTAAGGTTGTTTATATGTAGTGTCCATTTTAAATGTTGGTCGAGATGTATTCCTAAGTATTTTATTGATGTTTGTTTTTGTAATGTTGTTATTGAGTTTTGTCCTGTTTGTATAGTCAGTCTTAGTTGTGTTGATGGTTGTCCTGTAGATGTTGGTGAAAATGTCATGTAATTAGTTTTGCTTGGATTCATTTGTAGTGACATAGAAGTGTACCAATTGTTGATGTTAGTTAAGTCTTCAGTTGCATTGTTAAAAGTTGTGTCCCAGTCAGTTCCATCATAGCAAATGCAAGCGTCGTCTGCATAACAAAATACTTCGCCTTTACTGACAGTTGGAAGATTATTAATGTATATGTTGAAAAGGGCGGGGCCAAGAACGGATCCTTGTGGTATTGAAAAGTCATTACAAGTAAGTGGGTCAGTTATGTAGTCGTTTAATTTAAGTCTTTGTTTTCTGTTATATAAGTACGATGTAAACCAATTTAAAACTTTGTCTTCTATTCCTATATTTTTAAGTTCTCTTAATAAAATCAAATGATCAACACTGTCATACGCTTTTCTGATATCTAAAAATGTGGCTATAACTTTTTTTTTGTTTTCTATTTTTTTATGTATATAGGTTGTAAGTTGAAGTAAGGCATCTTCGGTACCTATTTTTCTTTGAAATCCAAATTGTTGTTTTGATATTATATTATTTTTATCAAGATGTTCTTCAAGTCTTTTATGTACTATCTTTTCAATTATTTTGCCAACATTTGATAGTACTGCTATTGGACGATAATTTTGCAAATCTGATCTGTCTCCTTTTTTATATATTGGACTTACAATAGCAGTTTTATAAATTTCAGGGAATATTCCTTGATTTAGACTCAAATTAATAATATGTGTTAATGGTGTCACAATATAAGGAAAAATTCTTTTTAAAGTTGGTATTCCTATTTTATCGTTTCCTGAAGCACAATTATTTCTAAGTTTCATAATGATATTAAAAATTTCATTTGGATTTGTTTCAGAAAAGCATTTGAATTTTTCATTAATTTGTTTTACATTGTTGATATAGTTATTGAAGTTATTTTGATTTTGTTTTATCTCGGTTGATATTTTTATTCCTACATTGCAGAAATAATTGTTTATGAAGTCTGCTGCTTTTGTTTTATCTGCATTACAATCTACATTTTGTTGGTCAATTCTTATTGTTTTTATGTTTGTTCGTTTATCTTTTCTTGTATTATGAATATTATGAATTGTTTTCCATAGTTTTTTTGGATCGTACATGTTTTGTTCAATTTCTTGTTTAGTGTATGTATCTTTTGCTTTCCTTATACAAGCTGTCAAAGTATTTTTGACAGCTTGTATAAGGTATAAAAAAAATCGAACGAGTTTTGTGGCCAAAGCTAAAAGAAGAAGATGATGAAGAATTAAATAGTCTTCTGGAGAAGAGAAGGAAGATGTCCTGAATTCAGCAGCAATTCAGCTCATTGAAGAAAAAGACGACGGAGATATAAGCGACCTTCTGAAGAAGTGAAACCTGCTATGAATTTTATTATTTTTTATTGGTATGTATCCTTCCTTATACTCTATTTCTTTAATTAATAATTGTCATTTACTTTTTCAAGAATATTCAGACCTTTCTTATTCAATTACACAAGTGATACAACAAAAACATATAGAACCACATTTTCAAGACATAGCAGATATAATTTTCTTTGATAGGGGATATAAAAATAAAATACTAGCAAAAATTGCTCAGTTAAATTTACCAAAACACACCCAAGATCTTTTTCGATATTTTAATGGAAAATGGAATTTGAGTGTAATGTGATGCACCTTACTCTAGAAAATAAGCAATAGTCTGCCAGAACATACAGAATGTGCACATGTTAACATTTATTCTTTTGTGTGTCACATTATACCCATTATGATAGAGGTAGTCACTGTGGCAGAGCGAGTTAGCGCGCTAGGCATTGCACACATGGTGACCTGGGTTCGATTCCCAGCGGGGGAGGATTTTTTCTGCTCTGTACTTGGATGTTCGGGGTCTACTCATACCTCGTGAGGAAAAATGAGTAGTTACTTGTATGAGTAACGACCAGTGGCGGCATTACCAGAGTAAAAAGAAATTAATGTAATAGAATAATTCGAAATGTAAAGGAGGCTCTTAGTAATGCTGCGCTACCCACAAAAATTGTGAAGAGGCCTTGTGCTTCACCACAAAGAAATTCGTACACATATTTGTGATTCTTATGTTATGTCCAGAAAAATTGATGATTTATGTTCTGATATCTTGTTGGATATGTCAGAAGATTAGTAGCTATCTATTTTATTTGAAAACTATGCAAACATTAGAAGACTTGGCATTCAGACAAGCAGTATTTGATTTTTCCAACAGCCATGTTGATGAAATTGTAAAAAATTTCAAAACTCTTATGAAAAAAATTGATAACTTTCTGATCATATGACAGTAAACCCAGTGTACAACGAACAGTTGTATTTTTCGCAATAAACTCTCCACATTATATGAAATCAATGTCTTTAGTACTGAGTAACTTATACCTATTCAACGATGTAAGTATAATTACGATACTTCTTTCTATTTTTCTATTCAAAATTACATCTTTTAAAAAAATAATCAATTGTATGGGTAATATTTTGTTACAGGAAGTCAAAGAAACAAGTGAAACAATGATTCGAGTCGTTTTACCCTATTGGATCTCCAAAAATGCTATAAAACTTCAAACATCCAAGAGTTTGAGTAAATATCAACTGTAAAGGACATAGTTTTGAAAATTTGCAATAATTTTATATAAATACTATTGAAATGGAATATCATCATTGCTCATTCAAGACATTGAGGAAAAAACAACTAATCCATCACCTTAACGAATCATTGGCCAGGTCAATGACTGAAAATGCTCTTGACCAACAAATAACATCAACTCCCAAAAGTAAGAAACAATTGAAGAAAGTAATAAAGAAGATACCTAAGCCAAAAAAGCTTACTAAAAAATTGAAGAAAAAAAGTGAAGCTGACAGGGAACCAGCTATGAAAAACTACAATAAACAGCTTTACCACCAAAAATTAATTTCCATAATAATATCGAGAAATCTGATATAACTGAAGAAGACTATGGATATGCAAAACTAGTTTGGAATAGTTTTCAATGTAATACTCTTGGGGATTATCAAGATATTTATAACACATGTGATATTGTTGGCTGACATATTTGAAAAATTTCGCTCATCAATGTTACAAACTTATGGACAAGATCCTATTTCATTCGTTAGTTTATCAGCATTTGTCTGGTCAAGTATGTTGTAAATAACTAAAGTAGAGTTAGAACTCATTTCAGACCCAGATATTTATTTAATGTTTGAAGAAGGAATTAGAGGTGTAGCAGTTATTCCAACACGGTACGCAGAGGCTAAAGAAAATGAATCTTCAATCTTATATATTGACTGTAATAATCTTTAAGGGGCTGCTCTTTCATCCTTCTTACCTTACAAAGACTTCAAATTTATTGTTATTGGTATGTTTGATGAGGTAATATCTACACCTGATGATTCTGATATAGGATATATTTGTGAAGTTGATATTTATGTGCCAGAGGATTTACATGATTATATGAATGATTTTCCATTAACCCCAACAAAAAGTAAAATTAAACATTTCAAGCTTTCTCACTATCAAAATCAACATCTAAATACTTTGGGGGAAAAATACGTTCCAACTGAAAAGTTGATTGCTTCACTTGAACCAAAATTAAATTAGATTGTTCACTATCGAAATCTTACACTTTACATCAAACTCGGTATGGTTGTGACAAAGGTTCATCGTATTATACAATTCAATCAATCCCCGTGGATGAAACCATTCATTGACTTCAACACACAAAAGAAGACGCTAGCAAAATCAAAATTTGAAGAAAATTTGTTTAAACTATATTCAAATGCAACCTATGGACGCACTTTACTCAATAAATGACGTTATAAAAACTTCACTCTCCTCACTAGTGAGACTAGCGCTACATGTTATATCAGAAAACCATCCTTTAAACAACTTTCAATTTTTGATAAAGATTTAGTAGGTATAATTTCAATAAAAACCTCAGTTCTTCTAAATTCTCCTATCTACGCTGGTATGGTAACTTTAGAAATTTCAAAACTAATAATGTACCAGTACTACTATCACACATTAAAAAGAAAATTTGGGGAAAACATGGCATTGTGTATGACAGTATGACAGACACTGACTCACTTCTTCTTCATATTAAAACTAATGATCTCTATTGTGATTTAATCGATATATCAGAAACATTAGACACATCAAATTACCCTTCATCTCACTACTTGTACAACAAAGACAACAAAAAAGTTCTGGGAAAATTCAAAGATGAGTCACCGACCAATCCTATTGTAAAGTTTATAGGTTTGAAAGCTAAAATGTATTCTTTTATAACCAAAAACAAAAAAAAAAAAAAAAACAAAAATGTAGGTAAAGGAATTCCTTATACTTGTGACAAATGAAATGAATTTTGTGACATATAGAATCCCTTTTTAATGAGACTATTACTCGTGTTAAATTTGAAACAATTGAAAGTAAAAACCACTTATTACGAATGAAAACAGTGAAAAATTTGCATTGTCTTCTTTTGATGACAAGCGTTATTTGCTTTCTGATAGAGTGCATACGTTAGCATATGGACATTACAAAATAGAGTAGGGATTCACATATAAATAGAAGCAGACATGATATCATCACTAGTACTTATTAAGCATTGTCTGGAGTGGTTACTTTTCTTGTTAATATTTTAACTTGTCTACCGCTTTTATTCCATCATAAATTTGCTTAAATTTCTTTGTGCTATTATAAAAAAATGGAAGATACTGATATATGTGATCTTCAATTTTTTCGTGGTGGTTGTAATAAAGAACTAATTTTAACGTCTTTAACATTCTCTAAACTATACAGTGATACAATTAAGCAGTTTATATTCAAACCACCTTTTCCTTTTAACTAATTAAGTCCTTATAGAAGACATGAGGCTCAGTTTCTAACTAAAAATGTTCATCATATTGATTGGGATAATGGATTCATCGAATATAATCAAATCAAAACGATCATAATAAATATTTTTCATAAAGCCAAAGAAATCATGGTGAAAGGACACGAAAAAGCAACATTCCTTAACTCTGTTCATCATATTGATTGGGATGATGGATTCATCGAATATAATCAAATCAAAACGATCATAATAAATATTTTTCATAAAGCCAAAGAAATCATGGTGAAAGGACACGAAAAAGCAACATTCCTTAACTCTGTTCATCATATTGATTGGGATGATGGATTCATCGAATATAATCAAATCAAAACGATCATAGTAAATATTTTCATAAAGCCAAAGAAATCATCGTGAAAGGACACGAAAAAGCAACATTCCTTGACTCTGTTCTTGAAAAAAAAAAAAATATGTTTCAATATGGAACTAATAAACTGTCCAAATTTGAAATCACTGAAATCTCAACTGAGTAGATTTCTTGTAGAAAGTTTCAGTACGTTGTTAAAGTTCTGAAAAGTTGGTTGAAAATGATATTCCAACACTCGTCAGAATACATCAACAATGCAATTGATAAGTTCAGTCGAGATGGATTATTTTCTTTATGTGATAGTGATATTTATTTCTTCCTGTAAGTTTGCTATTAAAACATTGTCCTTCTGAGCTGTTGAGATCATACTATGGTAAATTTCCTCCATAGTGAATGATGAATTATTTCATCTTTTTTCTACTTATTTGTAACTTTTATTTTACTCCGTAGCAATCTAGGGCTTAAGTTGATAGTCTAAATAATGCACTTCTTGTTATTGTTATTATTATGTTTATATATAAATATGTATTTATCAAACAACAAAAAAATACTAAAAATACAATATTTTTACTTTGTATTACTAAGTTTTTCCTTTTTATTGTTGTATTGTATGTTTAAAATCATTTCTGAACATTTAATAATTAGTGATTTACTTCAAATAAAGGTTTGTTTTTTTATAAATTAATATATTTTTGTTCTTATTTCACTTCTGAAATTGGTACCCATTGGTTCTCTTCATCTCTGTTCGCGCCATCTAATAAATTTAATATTTAATTTTAAATCTGTGTTGCGGGATATTAAAAGTCGTTTTTTGTCTCACTTTTTTTTATCCCTGTCTACTTGTATTTAACATCCTTGTAAACAAAAATCAACAAATAAAATTTTCAATTATTCATTCCAGTTTTCTAAAGCTACCGATCGAGTTCAATTTTTTTCATCTTCACCAAATTATTTGTAGTAAGGCAATTAAGCCACTCAAAGGCTCCTCTTACTAAAAGGGAGTCACCATTAATGGTCCTTCGGTCATTTGGATCCTCGATTATCAATATATTTGTAGATAAAATTTCAACTTCAAGTACTCCAACTCTCAACACTTCAACCCCATTGGAATAACCTCGAAGTCGCAACTCGCATTCTCAGTCTGTAAGTAAGCAGAAACTTCTAACATTCAATTGATCAACTCATATTTACAATGACAAAACCTCTTATGTCAAAGTACGGTAGTTTTGGGAAAGAAGACCCGGAAAAAGAGAGAAGTTTGGCAGAAAAAGTAATTGGCTGACCGCGAAAAGTATGGTCACATGGGCTTGTTGAGGGAACTAAGAGATAACAATCCCAAAGATTTCAAAAAATATTTGCGGATGGATTCAGCCTGTTTTGACGACCTAATGACCTTTCTTGACGAATCAAGATACTACGATGCGCCAAAGCATACCTGCTGAAGAAAGACTCATCGCCACTCTTCGCTTCCTGGCTACCGGGCGCTCTTACGAAGACCTTAAATACAGTACTGGTATATCTGCTCAAGCTTTGGGTCGCATCATACCAGAAACCTGCAGAGATATGTTTGAAGTGCTACGGAAGGAGTTCCTTCGGGTAAGTAATTATATTATTATTATTGTTATCAAGTTATAACGTGTCATAAAATGCAACAGGTATATTTTCAAAGATACAGATTTACAGTGTGCCCCAAGTGAAACATAAATTTTTCAAAATAATTTAACGTTGTTGAACTAAACAGAAGTGCTTTAGCATGGAACGTGAATTATTTTGTAACAATTTACTGCGCGCTGAACTGGGAAAAATATTGTTGAGTACCAGTGAACGGAGAAGTTTGTTCAACGTCTGAAGTGTTGCCTTCGTAGGAAAGGCCTTCTTGGAAGTTGGTATCTGTAGCATGCGATGAACCGGGTGATACTGAGACTGAACATCATGGATAAGGAGCCCCCAAAGAGTAGAGCAGAGAAAATGATGAGGCTTGTCAAAAAAAGACATTTGAATCTCCAATGAAAATGAAAATTTCAAAATGTACACAGAAAGTTCGTTCCTTGAAGACAAGTGCCGATGCCAACAAGGCAACTAAAGATGAAACAAAAGCTGGGATGATGATAGATGAATCCAATGATGACAATAACAAGATGATGACTACAAATGAAACCAATGATAATATACTTTTTCTCTTGTGCTAATATACTTTTTTCTCTTTCTCATGTCTGTCAATTGTTCATTTGATAATAAAGTTTTTATTCCCTGAATTACTTCTGTTAATTTAATTTCTTTATGTCAGTTTGATCACCACCAAAAACAGCCTAGACTAAAAAGATTGCGACTCTCATCATACAATTTGAACTGAACAAGAACCCAGACTGGAAAGCAACATATCTGCTTGAGAGAGCTCAAGTCATCAAAGCACTTTTCCCAAATGAACGTGTCTCAACATATCACATACCAATGATAAAACATCCGCCAAAGGGAAACTGGTGCATACATATTAAATCACAAGACTAAGTGTTTTTTTTTAAATTCTAGTCATAAGTGTTTAATATTATTGGGGGTTTTTTTTTTTGTTTGTTTGTATTTTATTGTAAAAATGGGCATAGCTCGTAAATTTGAAAAAAAAAAAAAAAAAAAAAAACAAGACGAAACTACCTCAAAGTAGGTCTATTAGTTAAATACCAATCACGAAGCAACACTCCAGTTTATTCCCCGTCGTACACAACCACTGGGATAACAGACAATATATCTGAAAATACTGAAGAGGCCCTTATGTACTTGAGAACACATGCTGATCAATGGGAACTCATTGAAATCAATTGGGAGAAAACGGCCAAAAAGAGAAAAGTGCTGTATTTGACATTGAAACTATTAAATAAGAAAAGAAAAATTAGAAGCAATTGCAAAATTAAGAGAAGATGGAATAAGACTCTATAATTTGACAGTAGAAGACCCAAGCAAGAAATTAAATCCAACAAGTTATAAATCAAGTAATGAAAATAATCTCAAGGCATGTAAATTTTATGGCTTTCGTTATTAAAAAAAAAAAAAAAATGTGGAGAAAAAATATAGTATATAACAATGAACGGCTCCCCATGATTTTGGAAGGATTCAAAATTTATTTGTCAAACAATCGGACGGTTTAGGGAAGTATAGATTTGTACTTGGTTCTTGAGTTCTTACTCCAATCCATTATTCCATTTACATCCGCTCTCAGAACCCCAAAACCCAAGCACAAATATAATTGGGTAATACTCGGTACTTTTATGTAATCAATTACTGAAGTGGGTGAACAACCAATTCTCAATCATAAGATCCATAGACTTGAGGATTAGAGGTTCAAGAAAAAAAATAAGACAATTTTCTGAATATGTTTAATATATGTAAAAAAAAGAAGAAAAAAAAAAAAAACTAAAGTACCGGTTCTATAAAATACTCGGCATTACCCATCTCTAGCTCTAACCAGATACTACGTCTCTAAAATACTGGATCGACAGCAATCAAATCGATATCACCGTTTAGGGTACTTCAGAAGAAAGTATGATCTTATAAGATAAAGAAGGAGAACTGTGGAAAAACACTCTCAGACCAAGAAGAGAAAGATAATGCGGCGAAAATTCTTGAAATTCAATGCTGTTAAAGTAAAAAAATTGTCCCTCTAGTTTTAAATGTTCCCGCTCTCATATTTCTCTGATATTACTTTATAACAAGTTGTCCACAATCTCAGTAGTAGAGTCCGTGAAGCGGTATTGTGAAATCACAAACAAAGACATTCCTTAGATTTTCACATTCCGGAAATGGCCATTGTAAAGTTAGTTTCTTATTGCAAATAAAGTTATTACAGTTTAATATCATACTCTGCTTGACTGCTTTTCTCATTTAGTTTCAACAAATGCCAATCAAGAACAACCAGCCAAAAAATTGAGCTGCAAAAGTTTCCCAATAAGATTGGTACAGAGCAAAAGTATAGTGAAGTGGGTTGTTTATGCACACAAAATGGTGACTATGAACTTCAGAAAAGATAACAAGTCCTTGCAGACGCACTGCCAAAGTTTACTGGATCGGATGAACATCTCCCACCAAGACATCCATCCACCCATAGCATTGTGTGGTAAACTTTTGCACACTAACTATACCGAGCCGCACCTGTGAGAAATGTGTTACAACCTTCATCCTCTCAATAAACCCAAAGTGGTAAACCCTCATTTCGACGGAGCAAGAAGATTTTTTTCTCTCCATTGTTATCATTGTTTACTTCCAAAAAAAAAGAAGACAAAAAAACATGGCCGCTACTAGATACCGTTGGTATTGTTGAAATATACTGTGCAAAATAGACCAAAATAAAATAATTATTGATATTGCAAGACCTTGAGCAACGCATCTAGCCAGCCTATGGTAGACACTGTATTCAAAGTATCGAATAAAGGATGTCAAGTTAATAACAATATCACTAATCACTCCTTGGCATGTTATTATGGCTCTTGTACTTCGACATTGCTAAACTTGAAAACACTAGGTCCTCATTTACCGGATATAAGGAAACTCATTTCGAAGATTTAAGCCGTTCTGAAAGATGCCAAACAATTATGTGAACATTGTTTCATTAGACTTTGGGAGCGTGTCCAGAAGAAAGGAAGGCGAATTTCAATTTTTGTTAGATTAAAGAAAAACGCGAAAATTAATAAAATTTATTTTGATTATCAAGAGTGCTTCGAACTATGTAAAGATTTGTTGACACGAACCAATTATGAAGTTTATAAAGAAAGAGAAGCAAAATGCAAAACAACAGAATAAAAAGATGCTGTAAGACACAAGCAAGATGATGCGGATATAATTGAATGGGTGAGTAGAAGAACCAGGAATGTCAAAAATCGATTTTTTTTTTTTCTTCGTAGAATTAGAAGGAATGTACTCTTTTCTATCATCTCTGTGAATATGAAGGAGAAATATCCCTTAAAAGTATATTTTTTTTTCGATTTTAAAGTGGGGGAAGCGGAAAAAAAATTTGATGTAAAACACGGAATGTAACAAAATCACTGACCACTTTTGCTAGCGGTATTAGTACCTAGTTGTGAGAATCTTGTCGAATAACAAGGAATGTAAAATTTAATTTTATTATACTCATTAGCATCAGGAAAGCAAAAATAAGACAAATCTTATTTTTGCTTTCCTGAAAAGTCGATTTTTGACATTCCTGGTTCTTCTACTCACCCATTCAATTATATATCAGTCGAATCCACCACAAAGTAGCCCCCATCCATCGGCCTTGTCAAGAAAATAGTCGGCCAAAAAATTTATTCGCCGGTCTCTGCTATGAATGTGGGAAAAACATTAGTACAGATACCAAAGTTGTCACATGTTGGTCATGTAAAAGGATTTTCACCTGTTGTTGTGTCTTGATGGACTGAATTATAATCGGGACTTTGAGAATGATTCTGATGTGGAAGGATTAAATATTTGCAAAAGATGTTAATCTGCAGAGATGAGTTCAGCCGACTCGACCTTTATTTTTATTTTATACCTACCTTACATATTTTGAATATTCAAAAATTGTTTAATTTTGAAGAGAAAGAGTGGTTTAAGTTTCAGTGGTGGTCAGCCAAGAAAACTTAGTTCAAAAATAAACCTTTATGGAATAATCTGTTGTTCCATGTTAATATCGCGATCCATCGCGACCAATATACACAGTTGAGTTCATCAGGTTGTCCCTTCAAATCAATGCAGTATTCTCAGAGAAGCCCCTTCTGTCTGGTTCAACAGAGGATTTCAATTGGTAAGTAATTTACTGTATTCACATTTTTTCTTTAATTGTAAATATATAATTATGAGAATACATCCCACCTTACTATTTATTATACTTCTAATATGAAAATAAAATACAATTTTTTTTTTTTAAGTCCATACATAATTGTCAAATCACTAGAAATTGTTAGATGTTCACACCGTAATGGTCCTATATACCTTAAAAATGATTTAATAAACATTGACCAATGATACTTGAATTTGTGCTCCTTCTGTTTACAGCTGAAGCTGGACTTCAGGAACTTTGAGTAAACTGCTGGGAAGGAGGATTCTCTCTTGGGCATTTTTCAAATTCAATTACATGTCTTCGACCTGGCCAGGGAAAAAATTGAAGAAACCCGCAACAAGGACTTCAAAAACTCAATATCGGGAATTCTAGCTGAAATTGACTCCGACAGCAGGCCTCACGCGGCATGGATAGAAACAGTCGCTGGAACTGGGAATCTCTCATTCAGGAATGGGATTTACAAAAAAAATAGAAAATAATTTACAAGAAGTTATAAGCAGTGAACATGAACACAAACAAAATGATTCCATTGAAACCAATATTACTATGAATAGGGGTTGGGTGGAAGAGATTGCCGTAGGCAATAACCCCGCCCTTTAGTTAGGACATATGTATATATTTTGATTTTTTTTTCTTGTTTATATTATTAATATTGTCAATTTTTATATTTATTTTTTACCATTATTTGTCTGTAGTATATTATGTTCTACTAATAAAATGTTTCTAAATATATTAATAAATAAATAAAGAGTTAGTCAGTCCTTCTTTTGCCAAAAAAATGATCTGGCCCACAGAATCTCCAGCTAAAAACCTCTTGAAGTAAATTTCACCACAAGTAGAAAAAGTAAAAGAATAAAGAATATTTCTTGTAGAATACATAAACGACTTGAAAAGTTTTACTGCTTCAAAAAAGGTGATGATATATCAATGATTAATTCATTTAAAAAAAAATGATTGGGACAATATTTTTCAAATTTCAGAAAAAAACCTCAACAGCGCCATTTCAAAATTTTACTCAATTCTAGATAATCATATATCTGAGTTCATCCCCTATAAAACTATTAAAGAATTAAAATATATTATTTGGGCTTCCTGTGAATTTAAAAACTTAGTTTTCCAACAAAAAAAAATTTCCCACAAAATGTTTTAAACAAAAGGGATTTCTTAAACATCATCTTGAATTCAAATCACTAAGAACTAAATTGAACTTAAACATCATCTTGAATTCAAATCACTAAGAACTAAATAAAAGAACTAAATGGGACACCCTCAGGTTAATTAGAATGATGCTCTCAAATATTCCAGCATCAACCAGTATCTCATCCAACACCTGGCTGTCAACTCTAAAACCAACTGTGCAGATTTCAGGGAACAAAACAATGATACGATTCATTGAAAGAGACTGTAAGGGATGGTCGTATGGAGGAACCTTTGATCACTTTGCTAAGAAAGTTATTAAACATCACATTTCTGATCCAATCTCTGTTTCTACCACCCTTCAGCCAATTCGGATGGCTTTGCCTTCTGGTTGCCATTCCTTATACCGACAATCTGTTCTCACCTATGGGTCTACTCCAGTAATCTTGCCTATAAGTGAGCCTCATCTCCCCAGACCTGACTTGATCAACCATTATTACAAGACAGATTCCCATATCACCACTGCTTCATACAAACTGTTGTCATTGTTGAATGAGATTCATCAACATAACCATCTCCAAGTTACCACCCAATTACCAATCATTGCGTTGGGGGATGGAACCGGAGGGTACTCCTTGTTGATTGGACAAATTTTCCCCAATAGTCCAATTGTTTATAATACCCTATTTGAAAAAGAAAAATTGTCATCAATTGGATTGGATAATTTCTTACCCGCTGCCCTAGCCCTATCTTCAGATATCTTTTCTCGAGTTCAGCATATCTACTACTGAAGGGGTGTCAAAATTAAATAAAAAAAAACAGAAAAATATTTTTCACTCAAAGAAGCGATTCAAATTCATCTTACTCCGGCAATCCTAGGAAGAGAAATTACTTCTATTGAGCAAAAATTGTTTGAACTTCCAACAAAATATGGTGAATTAGCCATAAAAGATCCAGTATCTTCTGCTGAGCAATCGTACAACATCTCAAAAAGAGCTGTTGAAAAACTACGACAGTGCATTGAAACAAGAGATGATTTGAACATTGAAGATCATAAAAACCACCTGCAAACAGTTCTCAAAGAAAATTTTGTGAAAAAGGAAGAAGAGAATAAAATTAAGCTGGCACAGATCATGTCCGAGCTGTCTGAGAAAAAGAAGAAAACTCTCACTAGGGTAGTTGAAGGCAACTGTAGTCACTGGTTGAATGTGATACCCACAAAAGCTGACAATTTCGATTTATCACCAACTCAGTTTCGTGATGCCCTATCTCTTCGTTACTCTCATGAAATGACCCTCCCTGAGAGATGTGATGGGTGCAACGAACCAATGACTGTTTGCCATGCGTTAAATTGTAAGAAAGGGGGGTTGGTAAAACATGGACACGACAAGGATTATATGCTGGTCTATACAATTATACATAAAACCCTACTCAAACTATTTTAACGTTTTGTCAAAAAACTAAATGATTTGCCTCGAAGAGCATTGACAAACAGTGATATTCTGAAAAAGGTTCGTGAAATCAATGTTCCACATTTTCGAGGCATATACAGTTTGGATCTTTTACCACCGAAACCAAGAAAATATGAAGTGATGGTTGTTAATCTCGACAGATCAACAGGACCTGGGACTCATTGGATAGCTATGCTGAAGAAAAATAAGCATGCGTTTTATTATGATAGTTTTGGCAACTTGCGTCCGCCTGTAGAAATAAGAACTTATCTTGCAGGTTATGAAATTTTCTATAATTATGAGCGACATCAACAATACAGATCAGTCAATTGTGGACACTTGAGTTTAAAGTTTATTGTACAAAAAACTATTGAACTGTTTAATAAATAATAAATAAAAAAAATGTCCAGCAGAATTTTTCATATAACTTCTAGACGATCTGAAATTGTGTGTTCAATATTCCCTCCTTTAAAAGTTACACCAGACGCTGTGATTGGTTTAACACAATTTCAAACTTATAATAGTATTCCAAACATTGATCAGACAAATAATGTTTTCAGATATCAGGATGATAATAAAAAGTGGAATGACATTGTAATAGACAAAGGAACATATGAATTACTTGATATTGAAAATTATTTAAAATCCCAGTTGGGTGAAAATGCATTAGCTATTAAACCCAATGTAAACACTTTAAAATGTACTTTTTGGTGCAAGTATAATGTTGATTTCAAGGAGTCTTCACTTGCTGATATGCTTGGTCTACCAAAAGAAAATTACGCTTCCCATACTATGTTGACTTCAACAAAAAACTTGGAAATTTCCAAAATAAATTCTATACAAATTGATGTAAATATAGTTGGTGGTTCCTATCAAGACGGTGTGCCCAGTAATTGTTTGTACAAATGTTTCCTAAATGTACCACCGGGTTTCCGGACCACAGAAGTTCCCAATAATGTTATATATTTACCCCTCAATACGGATGAAATCGACAGATTAATTGTGAAGCTTGTTGATGAAAGACATAATTTAATAGACTTTCAAGGTGAAGAAATATCGTTAGAATTACATTTGAAAATATGATTGTAATAAAACGGACGAAAAGCAATAAAAAGAAGACACCATCTCTACTTAAGATCATTCCATTAAGTGACATACAAGTGAAAAGTAAGAAGAAAAAGAATAATAGGAAATTAAAAAAACTAACAAAAAAAAGTGTGAAAACATTAAAAAGTTTAGGCTATAGTGTAAAACAAAAATGAACATGGAAGATAGTATTTTGAATGTGAACAATCGTGTAACTTATGATGAAAATATAATTCGTTATGAAAACACATTCATACGGTCCATATACCAGTGTCAGTTTGGATGCCACGGATAATATAATTATCAGTATTAACCAAGAGAGTTCATACCTACTTGTAAGTGAATCGGGAATCTACATTGAAGGAAAAATTGTGAAAGAAGATGGCAGCAACCTAGATGCTAATAAGAACATAAAGTTTGTAAACAATGGACTATGCTTCCTATTTGATGAGATTCGCTTGGAAATGAATAGTGTTGAAATCGATTGTATTAAAAATGTTGGCATAACATCTACGCTCAAAGCATATCCATCATACTCAACTGATGAAATGAAAAAGTATGAGACAGCTGGACAGTCAGTTGAGATTACATCAAACTATACATTTAGCGGTTATCTAAAACTCTAATATCTATTGGGTTTCGCTGAAAATTATGATAAAATTCTCCTAAACCAACGTCTTGATTTGATTTTAATGAGATCCAAGAGCTCCAAGGATGCTCTTATTTCTACAGGTACCACTGCTGTAACTGATGCAAAAGTTCAACTAACGAAAGTAGTATGGAAGGTGCCGCATGTTCAAGTCAGTGATCCCATTCGTTTAGAGCTACTCTCACAATACAGTATGTTTCAGAAAAGGTGGCCACCCCCTCGTAACTTTTGAACGCGACGGAATTTTTCAATTCTGTAAAGTCCTAAGTATAGGAAGTGCCCTATGGCCCATCCTGTAGTCATATTTATTTTTGGCCCCGGTCGGCCCTTCCGGCTTTTAGGCCATATTTTTTCATTTTTCTCGAGAATTTTAAATAGAATGCTATATTTTTTATTCCTGTTAATTAAAGTCCAAGTTAGGCTGAGTATAATGCGCTTTTCAAATTTTCAAAAACCTTATCAGGGGCGGAGCTGGCAGGGTGTAAGGTTCAAAACTGTTACACCCTGTATTTCAGCGTTAGTTAGATTTTTTAGTACAATTTGTATTTACAGAGGTTCAAAATATTGTTTTCCACCATATGAAATAAAAAAAATATTCTTGTTTACATTTAATCAGGGCCGTAGTTGAGTTTTCGTAAAAGTACTTTTTTTCTCACGTCAATTTTTCCGAAAATTAATGGTGTTTTCGAAATTGGCATTTTTAGAGGTGAAAGTCTGCAGTGACATATGTTTTTTGTGCTTGAAATCGAAAGAAAACTTAACGGAGAAGCGATTAAGATCATAAAAAAAGCCATTTAACCTGCTAGTTTTTTAACGACAGTGTTCGGTAAAGTGGGTGAATTTCGTATTGGATTTTTTTTTTGTTGAGGATACACAATTGACATAGAAAATAAATAATATCTAATAAGGGAATAATACTTCAATAAACATAACTAAATGCGAATATAAATGAAGATTATTTCTTCTAATTCAGTGCCGGATATATTTTTTTTCTCTCTCTCTCTCTCTTCTCCTTTTTAAAATAATTGAATTGGTTTAATTTTTTTTTGGTACTTGGTACCTACTTGACCTGGTATTTTTTTCTCTTAAATTTTGAGATAATTAGATTTTTATTTAGAGACTTGGTATTCATCCAACCTGCTAAACACATTTTATTCACCCAGCCTAGGTTAGGCCGGAATGCCAGCATCACGAAGTCTTCTCCTCGCTGGACGTTGCTTAACTTCGGTGATCCTACAAGAATCGTTGCATTCAAAGCGCCATCGGACTGACTCCAGAATTATTGACAATGTGTTTTCTACAGATTTTACCAACTTACCAACTAAAATTGTCTCAAGAGGGGACCCCTAGGCCGACTTTAGAAGCAGCATTATCCGATAATTATTTTTGATACAACTTGAACTTTGAAAAGTGACAAAAAGAGAGAGAGGAAAAAAAAAATAAAAAAAAATATCCGGCACTGATTTAGAAGAAATAATTTTCATTTAATTTCGCATTTAGTCATGTTTATTGAAGTATTATTCCCTTATTAGATATTATTCATTTTCTATGTCAATTATGTATCCTCAACAACAAAAAAAATCCAATACGAAATTCACCCACTTTACCGGACACTGTCGTTAAAAAACTAGCAGGTTAAATGGCTTTTTTTATGATCTTAATCGCTTCTCCGTTAAGTTTTCTTTCGATTTCAAGCATAAAAAACATATGTCACTGCAGACTTTCACCTCTAAAAATGCCAATTTCGAAAACACCATTAATTTTCGGAAAAATTGACGTGAGAAAAAAAGAACTTTTACGAAAACTCAACTACGGCCCTGATTAAATGTAAACAAGAATATTTTTTTTATTTCATATGGTGGAAAACAATATTTTGAACCTCTGTAAATACAAATTGTACTAAAAAATCTAACTAACACTGAAATACAGGGTGTAACAGTTTTGAACCTTACACCCTACCAGCTCCGCCCCTGATAAGGTTTTTGAAAATTTGAAAAGCGCATTATACTCAGCCTAACTTGGACTTTAATTAACAGGAATAAAAAATATAGCATTCCATTTAAAATTCTCGAGAAAAATGAAAAAATATGGCCTAAAAGCCGGAAGGGCCGACCGGGGCCAAAAATAAATATGACCACAGGATGAGCCATAGGGCACTTCCTATACTTAGGACTTTATAGAATTGAAAAATTCCGTCGCGTTCAAAAGTTACGAGGGGGTGGCCACCTTTTCTGAAACATACTGTATAAAAGAAATGTTCTGATTGATATGAGGTTTAGAAAATGGAATTTAAAACTACTATCCAAATTTACCGGCAAGTAAAGAGATTAACTGGACTTTGAAGACAACTACTGCCCAAGAAAAAGCTAGATTTATAGTTTTAGGCTTCCAAACAGATCGGGACAACAGTTTGACAAAGGATCCATCAAAGTTTGACAGTGTGAAACTTAAGAATTTAAAAGTCTATCTCAACTCACTGTGTTTCCCCTATGAGTCTCCGTATATTGACTTTGAACAAAATAAGTACATTCCTCTCTATTTAATGTATTGTGCTTTCCAAGAGAGTTACTATGGAAAAGTTAGTGAACCCTATCTGAGCTATAAAGATTTTCTAACAAAGGCTCCTATTGTAGTACTTGACTGTTCAAAACAGTCTGAGTTGTGGAAACATAGCTCTACAGTAGACATTCGGATTGAATATGAACTAGCTGAGAATGCTCCAAGTAAAACAACTTTATATGCATTAATAATTCATGATTCAATTATAAGACTCCACCCACTAACCAATACAATCCATGTGAATGCAAATCAGACAATGAGAAATGCTAATGTGGAGAACAACTTGTTTATTGCCTCATTAAAATACATTCGATTTCCTGACTGCTTTGGAATCATTATATGCTACCATCGAACCAAACAGGCGAGTGAATGAACTCGAACGTCTAGGTTCACCGGCATATTAATGAGCATCAGCGTTTCTCTCCTCATTAGCATACTGGAATCCAAGCTTCATATGAGAAAAAAAAACTATTACAACAGATGGCTGCACTCCAAGCTTTTTAGTTTAAATAGTTGGACTTGTACATGATCATATTCATTCCAACACAAAAGACGCAGTGAATACCAGTGAACATTATCACTTTTTTTAGTTGGTGAAGTGTCCCTTTCGTGCACCGTGGGAAGTACGTCTTCCCACCATTTGAATTCGCGGGTAAAATAAAAAAAAATAGAGGGATTTTTTCTCAATGGAATTTTTTCGTTTGGCAACATTGTTCCTCACATGTTTTCATAATCAGCTGGTTGGTTTCATTGTTTACATTTATTTTTATCATCATTTTTTTGATGGATTCCGTAAGAAGAGGTTCTTGTGCGCTCAGAATTTAAAATTTATCAACATTTTTGATCATGGATGAGGATCAGCAAATTATTGTAAGTACCACCGTCTTTTTTCTCATTTTTGAAGTGTTGATAGAGATAATTTTGATAATTTTTGTAATGAAATACAGCTAGAACGTACAAATTGATGGATTCAAAAAGGGGTCCAGCAGGTGGGAAGACATGTTTCCCACCAGTCTCTCCAAGGTTCATTTTGTGTAGTTACCTGTAATTCTTTTGTGTTTTTGCCTGAAAGTAAAAGTTGATATCTTGTGTTGTTTCCTATAATTATTTATGTATATTTTATCACCTATTATTATTTTTTTTGCAGAATGCAGCAGACAATTTTCTGAATACCATCATCAGGGAGGATGAGATATTTGATGTTCTTTTCAGTTTACCTCAAGTAGATGACTCCTCTGATTTTGAAGCTGATGAGGATGCTGATACTGATTGGTACACCGGTTCTGGAGAAATGTCAAATATTCAAAGATCTTCTACACAATCTTCTCCATCATCATCTAACTTTGAAGTTTCCCTGTCTGATGATCATGATATTGGTAAATATTTTTAATTTTTTTTATCAAAAAAAAAAAAAAAAAAAAAAAAGTCCTGTTTGGATCATGGTGTGTTTTGATTGTACTCTGTTCATAGTTAGGGCAAACTAATAAGGCAAAATTCTAATAACCACAAAATTTTAGGTTAGGGTAGGTTAAATTTGGTTAAGAAATAAAATTGTGGTAACTAGAATTTTACCAATAAAAATAAACAAAATCAACAACTAACAAAGTGCTACTAAGAATTATTTGGTGGTTTGCATTATAAATTTTCTTATTCAATTGCCTTTTCTCCCCAGAGTCACTTGTACAAGTTGAGATTCCAACTCCCAGTTCAGCAGAACAAGGCCCGTCTACCAGCTCAGCAGAACCAGGCTCGTCTACCAGCTCAGCAGAACCAGGCCCGTCTACCAGCTCAGCAGAACCAGGCCCGTCTACCAGCTCAGCAGAACCAGGCCCGTCTACCAGCTCAGCAGAACAAGGCCCGTCGACCAGCTCAGCAGAACCAGGCCCGTCTACCAGCTCAGCAGATATTCTGAATTCAGCCTACGAGATACCTCCTAACAACTTACCCGAACTTGTTCCACCTGTAAGATATTCAATGGATGGTATTTGTACATATGATGACAACAACTGGGGTACTTCTGTAAGACATTTTAAATATGTACCACCAATTGATTTTGAGAAAGAACCTAAGACAAAAGAAGGACATAAACAGGGTGAGATTGAATTGGATTATTTCTGTAAAATATTTAGTAGAGAGTTACTTGAGAGAATTTGTGTTGAAACCAATAGATATGCAAGTGAAGAGAGGACAGTGATTCTGAAGGGTAAACCTGTAAAAGTTACAACAAAAAACTGGAAAGAATTAACTATAGAAGAGCTAAAAGCATATCTTGGAATATTAATTGTAATGGGTATTCACAAGTTACCAGAAGTCAACAGTTATTGGAGTTCTGACCCATTTGAGAGAGTAGAAGCTGTTTGTAAAGTTATGATCAAGAACAGATTTAAAAAAATTACGGAAAATTTACACATAAGTAACAATATGGAAAGGAACAATGATAGGCTACACAAGCTGCGTTTCATGATAAAAGAACTCAGATCAAACTCCCAAAACATGTACTATCCTTCCAATTTATTTGCAGTGGATGAATCAATGATAAAATTTAAAGGGAGAAGTGCTATGAAACAATACATGCCACTAAAACCAATCAAACGAGGGTACAAAGTTTGGTGTTTAGCTGATAGTAAAACAGGATATGTATATAACTTTGAAATTTACACAGGCAAGAATGAATTAAATGATCAAGAGTACGAAACATTTTCTATGTGTGAAGCTGTAGTGTTGAATTTATGTAAACCTTTGATTGGTACTCACTCTTTTGTTGCGTTTGACAACTTCTTTAACACCATCAATCTTTTGGAAACATTATTCCATAACAAGATCCTCTCATGTGGAACCGTCCGTTCAAACCGTAGAGGTTTGCCGAAGATGTTGTCAAATAATGATAAGCTCTCAAAAGGAGAGTTCATGTTCAACACAAAGAATTGCCTGTCAGCCATCAAATGGCAAGACAATAGGCCTGTTTGTGTCCTGAGTTCCTCCCATAATCCAAAAGATACGGTTGTAATCAAAAGAAAGAACAAACAAGGTGTTAAGGAAGATGTTGCATGCCCTATTGCCATCAAAGATTACAACACTGTGATGGGTGGTGTGGATCACTTTGATCAATTGAAGGAGAGGTATTCTATTGGTAGGAGAAGCATCAAATGGTGGCACAGAATATTTTACTTCCTGCTTGACATGGCCATCATAAATGCACACATACTGCATTCAACTGACAAGGGTGTCAATAAGATCAGCCAACTACTCTTCAGGAAGAAATTAGCTAGACAGCTGATTGGGGACTTCTGCTCACGAAAAGGAAAGTGTAAGAAAGTTTTCTTTCTTACTAAGAAAAGTGTCGAAACTGTACCAACTGAAGTGAGACTCTCTGGAAAGCACTACATGGTCAAAGAGGATAAGTATAGGCGCTGTCGACTATGTTCAACAAAGAAGAAAGAAAAGAGAACACGCTATATGTGTGAATCTTGTCAGGTTCCTTTACGTTTCACTTGTCACAAACCATTTCACAGCCAGAGAAATTAGTAAATTTGCCTTTAAATTTATTTTACTTTGCTTTTGAGACTGCATCAATACATTACAACTTTTTTCCTAATAAAAGTTTGATCTTTTACTTTTCTTTCTTTATTTCTGGCTCTTTTCACATAATAAGGGTCCAAAAAAGCATCATTTAGAATACCCAGAGGGAATTAGGTCTTCCCACCTCAATTTCCTAGAGTTGACCCAGTGGGAATTAGGTCTTCCCACCTCAAGTTCCCAGAGTTGACCCAGTGGGAAGTATGTCTTCCCACCACCTGCCGCCCGCGGTGTCGGTCGAAAATCGGCAAACTAACTTGAAATTTGTTTTTTTGGAACCATTTTAGTCCCAATTGAAAAAAAAAAATATATAAATTATCACAAGATATGAATGGGTCACGAAAGGGTTAAACTCTAATTTTTAACCTAACCTTATATAAATATAATTATTTTTTGTTGATATTAGATACATTTTTTTTTTATATTGTGAATAATTATTTTGTGAACATTTTACCTAACATTATTGTATTACTTTTTTAAGTTATAATTATTTCTTTTAACATTGTTTTTATATATATATACAATTTATTTTCTACAACATTATAATCATTTACCCTGCTGTTTTTTAAAAAATAATGAGTGCCACTATAACACTGCAAATTTTAAAAAACCATAGACTAATAGAATTATTAGTACGAAAAAATTTCAACATTGCTTCGAAAGACATTGTGAAGCCTGAGTCAAATATATTAGTGTTTAAAACTGCTTATAAAATTGGAAAAGCTAAAATTCTTGAGAAATTGGAACTGGCTGCTGGAGATTTTGAAATTGTCAAAGTGACGTGGACTCAATTGGATGAAAGTGAAGACCAAGAACTGACTAGACTTATCAACAATAGGAAGTGATTGCTGTATCGTGTCCACCATTCAATATCTTCAGCACGCGATCAAATATTCTTCCCTTTGTCATTATTTAATGGTATGTTATAGATTTTTTTTTTTTTTAATGTATTTACAATCTTTATATTCATTATCATTAAACAGTATAAGTCATCAACTCTTTCAACAACATGAAGACCTTTTTTATTTAATCTTTGAGGATGTGCATGAAAAACATGCAGATCGATATTTTTACTCTGTAATAGATACATTTATGACCGAAAAAGGTTATAAAAATAAGATTAAAGAAACAATTAAACAATTTCAAGTACCTCTAAATATACATTATACAAGAAGATATTTTTACATTTTTTTTATAATGATATAGTAAATATTGAGTATTATGTGCTGCAATTTGTTCTAGAATATAGTCCAAAATGTGTGCAAGGAGAGCCTTGTCAACATATGAGAATATATTCTTTTGCAGAATCTCTTATACCTCATATTAGTGAGAATATAACAATGTTTAATTGTGTTACAACAAATGATAAATTTCCAAAAGATTGTGATGATATCTTGTGTGATATAATGGAGGAACTTGAAAGAGACGAAATTGAATTAGCCAACATGTATTCAAAAAAACATTGAAAGAGTTGAAAAATAATGTAAAAATTAGAAGAATTAGCATTGAGACAAGCAATATTTACTTTTTCCAGAACTCATGTTGATAAAATCATTAGCTTCTTTGAAAATTTACATACTGTTCTTATACCTATTGATTTTTTCTTTTTTTACATCAAACCAAATGTTGTAAAAATCGGCTTACCTCCGTACATAACTTATTGTTTTCTTCGTCGGTTCGAAGATCTAATAAATTTACTTAAAAATCGAAGTCATTCATATTTATATCGTATTTGTAGATGTAATAATTTTAAATATGTGGAAAGTGAGTATCAGGACTGTTATCATGAACAGTTGAGGATAAAATTTCTCATGTCCGTAAAAGATATTTTTACAAATTTCCATTTATTTAACACTTTATGGAATGAAAAAATAACTACTCGGCATGATGAAATTTACTTTAAATATCCAGAAAAGTCCACTTGGGATATAATATTTGATTAGTCCTGATACCTTCCGCCCACAATTGTTTATTACACTACATTTTTTTCAATGCATTCTCTTGAAGATATTGCTTATAAAATCCTTGTATTCTACTTTTTCAAAATTCATGTCGATTCAATAATCATATTTTTTGACAATTATTGTAACTCTCCTGATATTATTTCGTTTATCTATGATTTTATCATACCACATGTTCAACAATTAAATTTACCCTCAATATATTATAACAAAGTTCGTGAACATATTATTGACTTACTATTTATGCTACATTTGTCTGCTCTAGAACATAATTCACCTTGCAAGTGTTATTGCAATAATTATAAGTATAATAGAAATGTCAATAGGAGGGAATGTATCGAAGAAAGAACTTTTCAATTATATTTGAGTGAAGTGAGAAAAGTTCTAACAGACTTTGATTCTTTCAAAATACTTTTAGCTGAAATTTATTAACCATTTTTTTTTATTCTAGACTTTCACTATGGAGGTGTCTAGATTAAATATTGCGTTCTGTACAATATGTGAGGAGCATTATAGTTTTACAAGCGATGCTCAAAAAAGGGAACATGTTAACTCTGTACAGCATCAAAGAAACAAATATCGATTAAATAGGCCAATTTCTCGCAAATTGACAAATAAAAGAAAATCTATCGTACACTAATCACCAAAATCTCAGAGGCAAACAAGAGGAAGTGCGCATCGACTGCTGACATTTTAAAGAAATATAATGGCTTGAAAACACATCAGCTGTTAAACTTTAGATTCTGAATAATTATTTTGTTTTCTAACCACCATCGCCTTTTAATCTCTCTTGAACCTAATACTGTTGTGCAAAAATTAAATAAAAGGCGTTAGCCTCGTTTGCCTCAGATAACAAATAGAACGCTGAAGCCTATGTGACTCTTGAACTAGCGACAGTCTTTACTTTTTTCTTGATCGAGACACAAGTGTTTGATTTTTGTAGTTAAACTCTTTTGCCTCTCAATACTTTTTACTGCTCAGAGACCCAAAGGGCTTTGGTATTCAACGAATTCAAAACCTTTTGTTCTTCATTACAGTAATATGAACTAAGAGGCTTTAATTTTTTGTCGAAGTGAAACAAACAAGGAGTTAGACTTTTTATTTTCCTACAGTATAATGATAATCACAGAGACCATGAGACATTTTGAGGTTATGATTTCAACTTGCTTTAAAGTTAAAATTTTAGACAAATTTAAAGTAATTAATTTTTAAATGTCATTCTAACTTTTGTTTTACTGCATTTGATATAGTAATTATTACAGTTTAAATAATGTATACTCTGTAGATACCTTTATATTTTTCATCTATAATGCAAAGATCTATCAAAAATCTTTATTATCAGGAAAAAGTGTACCATCATTAACACCAACAGGTAAGAATCACCCATATTTTTTTAGCATTAATTTTGAAACACTTTTAAGGTACCTACCTTTTAAATATAATTTTTTTTATCAATTAAGTGATTGTCATTGAAGGGAGGCTAAAAGACAATCAACATAACAGGATGTTCCATTTGCAACATCATGTTATTTTATTACCCTTCTGTAAAAGTTTGATGAGTAGTAGGTAGTAATAATTACTTCATCTTTTTGTGAAACAGTAAAATATGCTGTTTTCATCAGTCACTAAACATAACCTGAAAGAACTCTGCCCAAATTTAATATTAGGTATGGCAAATCAGTTCAGCATTTGATAAAATTAAATGTTACTCTAATGATTGAACACCCCTGGGATAAACTCAGAAACCCTGTCAGTGGTAAATATTTAGATATAGTTAAGATAATAACTCTTTGTGATCATAGATACCTATAAATCATAAAATAAGGATATGCTGGTAAAACTATTCAGGGTTTTCTGGCTGTAATTAGGTTGTTCAATAATTATGACTTGATAGTTGACCTATCTGTTTAGAATATTACCTCCCTAAAAGGATAATATATGCCTAATAGATATACCTGTCTAATATACCTACCATACCAAAAAGTTCTGTATATAAAATAAATTATTAATATCTTCTTACCTATTTCAGCATGAGCCAAAAAAAATCAGGAATCCAAAAATGGATAGAGTACCAGATTGAATAATCAATATCCATCAGCCCCTAGTAGTAGAGCTCAAAGGATGATGCATAATGTTTGGGTGAAAGTAAGTAGCAGTTATTAAAATGAAGAAAAAAAATCATTATTCTCTTTTGGTTACCCATTTATTTTACTATCATCAGTTCACCAGTTCCAAATTGCTTGGTTGGAAAATAAAAAAACAAAATATTTTCATTATTGTAGAGAGGAGAATTTTTTTGATATTTGTAGGTAATACTTGAAATTTATTATTGGAAAGTACCTGTGCATTAAAGCTTTTATTTTTTCTCATAATTCACAGGTCATGTCAGAGGCCACCCCCCCCCCCCCCCCCAATGAATAACTGCACAGAGGCCACCCCCCCAATGAATAACTGCACAGAGACCACCCCCCCAATGATGAACTGCACAGAGGCCACCCCCTCAATGATTAACTGCACAGAGGCCACCCCCCCAATGATTAACTGCACAGAGGCCACCCCCCCCCCCAATGATTAACTGTACAGAGGCCACCACCCCCCCAATGATGAACTGTACAGAGGGCATCCCCCCAAAGAATAACTGCACAGAGGCCACCCCCCCACTGATGAACTGTACAGAGGGCATCCCCCCAATGATGAACTGTACAGAGGCCACCCCCCCAATGATGAACTGTACAGAGGGCATCCCCCCAAAGAATAACTGCACAGAGGCCACCCCCCCAATGATGAACTGTACAGAGGGCATCCCCCCAATGATGAACTGTACAGAGGCCGCCCCCCCAATGATGAACTGTACAGAGGCCACCCCCCCAATGATGAACTGTACAGAGGCCACCCCCCCAATGATGAACTATACAGAGAACTTGGACTTTAATTAACAGGAATAAAAAATATAGCATTGCATTTAAAATTCTCGAGAAAAATGAAAAAATATGGCCTAAAAGTCGGAAGGGCCGACCGGGGCCAAAACTAAATATGACCACAGGATGGGCCATAGGGCACTTCCTATACTTAGGACTTTACAGAATTGAAAAATTCCGTCGCGTTCAAAAGTTACGAGGGGGTGGCCACCTTTTCTGAAACATACTGTATAAGGACCATTACGCACAAGTACCTTATACACGGCCATTCGCAAAATGAAGGGGACAATGTCCACAGTGTTATTGAGAAACAAGTCAAAAGAGCCCTGAAAGCAGGTCCCATCTACGTTCCACAGCAATATGCAACTCTCATAAAAATGTCGAAAAAAACAGCTCCATATTATGACGTACAGGAACTAATCTACGATGATTTCTATGATTTGAAGTCACTTCAAGAAATGATTGGAAATAATTTCAATGTAGATACTTTGAAAGAAAAAGTTAATTGGCTTGATATGAAAGTGATAAAGCTAGAGAAGGGTAAACCTGACGTGTTTTATTTCAAAACCTCATACAGCAATGAAGAGTTCAAGATGGTTAAAATAAGAACAAAGAAAACAAAGAATATTGCTCCAGAATTGAAAAATGTCTATTCATCAAAAATTCAACTACCTGATCTGAAGAAAAACCATTTGAGGCAATTATGCACCAAAAATGTAATCCCGAAAGCACACATTGAAAACTTCTACAGTAAAATTTTATAAATATCTCTCTGGCCAACAAGAATTATAAAATTAATTGTGCAAATAAGAATTTTATTATAAAATTAGATAGGTAATCCGATCTTTTCAATCCCATTTCTAGTTAATCTCTGACATGAGAAAAAGTGATCAGATTTCATTGCAATCTTCTATCTGATCCGATCTTTCTTGTTCATCATCGTTGACAGTTGGGGATAATTGGTTATGCTGCAATACCAAAGTGTAAGAAATTACCTACCACCATTAATATTACTGTAGATTTAGGTTCTTTAAGTATTCTAAGAGTATAAATTCTCTTGGGTAATGTAAACGTAATTTTTCCTTAGCCAGTGTTGCCATACGTACGGATTCATCCGTACATGTACGGATTATTCGACCTTAAGTACGGCATACGGATGGACGGCTTATCCGTACGCAAAATGTACGGAATTTTGAGGATTTTGTTTCAACTATAAGTACCAAAACATATGCCAAAACATTGATAAATTAACTTTTTTATACCTAATCATAAAAAAAGAGATGGAAATGTTTCAAGAGCTGTTACTTATGTACATGGACAGAAGTTATGTGGTGCAAACTCATCCTCACTTGATTGACCCAAAGAAAGAAGAAAATATCTCCCACTCTCTGCCATGTATTTTTGGGTGTTGAAGTTTTAAAATTGACAGAATCTTTGCTTGCCAGACAAAATCAAAGTCTTGTTGAACACTTTAAAGAGCGGTGTAGAGAATTCCTCATAACAAGCTGCTCAAAGATACAAAAAAGATACAACTTTGATGATGCTCTTTTACCCAAACTTTCTCTACTCACTGTCCAGAAGGCACTCAGCCATGAAGAGAGAATTAACACTCCAACAATCCTTCCTCTAGCTACTCTTGTACCTAGAATCTCAAATTCTTATAACCTTCAAGAATTAGATGATGAATGGAGACAGCTACCATTTGAAAATTTCACTGATGAAATAAAATCCCTAGAAACGGACCGTTTCTGGGGAAAACTGAAAACTTACACACATTTAGACAATGAAAGAAGATATGAGAAAATAGCAAACTTTGCACTGGATATACGAGGGGGGACCCAAAAGTAACGGGAATTAGGTGGTGGGGGGAATGCGGAGGGGGGGATCGGGTTCTCCAATGTTTCTATTCCAAGCGGCCACTCTCCCAAGTAAGTGTGCAAAGTTCATTTGCTGTGAGTGCATTCGTTCGTCCGTGAAAATTTTTCTAGTGAAACGACTTTTTTCTTTTCGGCGAAAACGTGAAATGGCAACGTGAAATGGCTGAGTGCGGAGAGCAACGAGTGGCTGTAAAAATTTCGGGGTCATAGACGTAGCACCATGATTCATCGTCAGTTATAACCTTGAGAAAAATATCTGGATCTTCATCTAACTGATTTAGCAGCTCCAGACAGACCTGAAGTCGCGACGCTCCTTATTTTGATCGTCAGAGAGAAGGCCAGGAACAAATTTGGCTGCAATCCTCTTCATGATCAAATCTTCAGTTAAAATCCTCTGAATTGAACTCCATGACAATCCAGACATCTCACAAAGTTGATGGTTCGGCAAGGTCTTCACGGACAAGAATGTTGATTTGTTCAATGTTTTCGTCCGTTCTTGAAGCCATTTCACTTTTTCGCCGAAAAGAAAAAAGTCGTTTCACTAGAAAAAATTTCACGGACGAACGAATGCACTCACAGCAAATGAACTTTGCACACTTACTTGGGAGAGTAGCCACTTGGAAAAGAATCACTGGACAACCCGATCCCCCCCTCCGTGTTCACCCCACCACCTGATTCCCGTTACTTTTGGGTCCCCCCTCGTACTAAGCTTGCCTCATTCAAATGCTGATTGTGAGAGGATATTCAGTAAGGTTAATTTGATAAAAACTAAGCAAAGAAACAAATTGATTACCAAGACAATTGATGGATGTATCTTAGCAAGTCAAGCTGTGAAGGAAAAGAAGAAAATCCATAAAAAATTCCATCCAACATTGGAAATGATTACAAGTATGAATAACAAAAACTTGTATGAAGAAGAGAAGGCTTCCACATCATCAGAGTCTTCCTGTCCAAAAAAACTGACTGACTTGTACAATCAAGATATTGGAAGTGGTGAGAGTGATTTTGAATAAAAAGGTTAGTTTTGTATCTACCTATCTATTGAATTGCTATTTTAAATTCTCAACATAAGGTTTATTTTCCTTTTTTGATCTATTTCATATTTCCTGACATAAAACATAACCCCTTGGACCCTTGGATAATGAATGAGGATGTAAGAAAAGAAATATGTGTGTTAAGGGGGGGGGGGGTCATGGTATGTTTCTTAGGCGGTGTACGGATTTTCCCTAATAAGTACGGATTTTCTGACATTTCTGTACGGATTTCTTTGTTTCAGCACCTGGCAACACTGTCCTTAGCTGTGTTCAATTGCAATAGTGAGACTGATTCAGCTGGTTAGACCAAATAGTTATTACATTTTGTAAATTATTATTTTTTATGTACAGTTTGGCTGGTTTTATTGTACTAGGTACGCAGGAATTTTATTCCCGTTTTTTTTCTGCAAGTTTTTTCATTCTATAAAACAATTTTATAATGATGTTTTTGTTTTAAAGTATGACTGATATTATTTTTATTGAAATGATTCTAAGGTTCATAGATAGTAATAATAATTAATTATTGAATTTTGAGCTGGAGGATTTTTTAATTCTTTTAAAACTGTATTTTCCCACAAATGTTTTTGTGATTTCAAGTGACATGGAAGACTAATTTGATTTCGGTATTTGGATTTACCTATTAGATTTAACTATTCAGTGCCTTTGAAACTGTATTATTTTTTTTAACGTTTCTGTGATTTTAAGTGACAAAAAACCTGATTTTATTTGATTTTAGTTTTTGATTTAATTTTTTATTGTTTTTAGCATTCATTTTATTAGGTATAATAAATACCTACCTACTTCATTCTTAGGTTCATAAGAAAATCATTGTGTTCTGATTTTATTCCCACATTTGTTACAGCCACATAAATATAAACCAAAGGGTATTAATAGCGGTACTCCTACTAGAGTTTTGTTTGACAATACATCATCATTGATTTAAATTATTAATAGGTATCTAGATCAAGCTAAATGATCTGTCATAACTGATTTACTTAAAATATATTTAGTAATGACTAGAGCCCGGATTTTTGCATTTTGCATATTTGCATATGCAATTGCATATTTTGGCGGTTTTTTCGGAGTTTGCATATTTGAGCAAAATCCTGCAAATTTCAACAATAATGGCCAAAATTTGCATATTTCGGGGTTTATTAGGGGAAAAATTCGGTAAGTAGGTATCTACACTATCTACCTACTCAGAGCTACCGAAGTCCATTCAAATCTTTGGACGTAAATCGTAAAATCACATTTTGTGAGTGTACCTACCTACCTTCATTGTGAAGTCAGGTGGGTACCTACTGAGTCCTGACAAGCAGCTAGCCTGCTAGCCTTCTGAAACAAGATCAAACGTGTCGTAACGCGTCTGCAATACTCTCATCTGCACTCCCCGTATCAGCAGGGTAGGATAGGCAGGGAGATCTCTGTTCTCCTTCTCTTTCCTCTCTATTAGTTTTCGGCTGTTTTCTACTTGTAGTGAATTTATTGTGTTTGTAAACGATTAACTTTTCTACTGATTTTTACTCGAGAAATGTGTACGAGTATGCATAACGGAAACTCTAGAAAGGAGTAGAGTTTAAAATATAATTTGCATTTTTGACTTAGGTAGATACTAACTTTACAATGCCAGTTGAAAAAGTAAAATTAAGTCCTGGCTCAGTGAGTTTACGGGTTTACATTTTTGCATATATTGGGCTTTTTGTTTATATTTTTGCATATATTGGGCTTTTCGCTTGCATATGCAATTACATATTTTAGCCTTTTTTGCTGCATAAAATCCGGGCTCTAGTAATGACTATTCAAAAGTGAATTAAATCTAATCTCTATGGACAAAAGTGTCACATTTTGGAATAAATATTCACAAAATTGTAAACTTAATATAGAAAACTAACATAACTCAAAAAACACCAAATTAAAGGTGTAGAAAAGGTTTTTTTTGATAATTCATTACCACAGGAGTATTTCTGATGTCTAAATACATAACTTCATATAAATTGTTTCCAATATATCATTCAGATCAAAGAGTTAATTAGTTTTTTTCGTCTCCTGAAAAATCACCTTTTTTGAGTTGTGTCAGTTTTCTTCTAGCCCTGCGACATGCATGGTCATATCATGATGGGGGCTTTACACTCCATTTTCAGGAAACTCACAAACCTGATACCCACATTAACCTCCGGAAGGGTTGGGCCTGAATGCTAGCAGCACAAAGTCTTAACCTTGCTGGACATTGCTTAACTTTGGTGATCCTACGAGAACCTGAGTATTCAAAGGGCCATCAATGCTGGCTCAGAAAGATTCTCCCCCTCATTATCTCCAACTTGCATAAAATATTACAAACTGTATAATAAAAACATTTAAATTTTGAAACACTTTTTTTTAATTATTTCTATGTTATTATTATAAACTGGAGGATCCATGAAAAACCTATGTCCTGATTTGTGTCAGGATGGTATTTTTATCCTTCATTAACTGGGAATTGCACCAGCTACTCACATTAACTTCACCCAGCCTGAGTAGGGCTAGATATGCCAGCCTCACATTTTTGGAGGGAACAGCAATTTATTTTTGAATAAAAGAAAAAAAAAAATAGATCTCAGGCAGGATCTTTGGATTACGGGTAGTAGTCAAATCCTGAATAATATAAACTACCTACTGTTTTAAAAATTAAAATCAACACATTACCTGCAGTAAAAATTGTGCTTATCACAAGAATTCAAAACTGTCAAAATTTGCAACACTTATTTTTTTTTCTACTTTTACTTCCAATATTTTTTTTTATATAGTTTATTATAGACTGGTTGAATCAAGATCCATGAGAAACTTTGGTCCTGATCTGAGATAGTGATGATGGAGGTTTTATCCTACATTTACTGGGAATAGTACCAGTTACCCACATTAACCTCACCCAGCCTGAGTCACCCACATCAACCTCACCCAGCCCACTTTAACCTAGAAATTATGAAGGAACTTAAGAACAGTCAACTTGATGGACTTTTATCAGAAATTGTTATAACTATAATTGCACACTGTAACTGATGAACTCATCTAAGGAAATGGATGGTTTATCATGAAACACAACAAAATTTTCACTGAGGAATCAGACTTGTGTCACTTTCACTTATCCGGGATCATTATTGTCAGGTTCAATATGTATGAGGAAGGTGGAACCTTGAATAGGTTTCAACCAAAGATCTTCAGGTTGCAGCTGTGTTAGAATGGATGCACAATACATGTAAATAGGTTGAAAGTATCATGTGGAGTGTGGAACTCCTTCAGAGATCACATTCATTTTTAAAGCTGGGGTCTACTTTTGTAAAGATATGTTTTTAGATATTTTGACACTCCTGATCTCACTTGCACAAGAATTGTTCATGCTCTCCGGGGTAATGGCATTTGTAAAATACTAGCTCCAGAAATCAGTCAGAGCATTGGGTCACAAAAAACAGAACTATTTTAAGTTACAATAAAAATTTATAAATAAATCGTTTTGCGAGTCTACAGACCATCACTGAGACTGAAAGATAATCTGATATGTTGGAAAATTGGAGTTTCAAACAACAGGAATTTGACAAATTGAATTTTTTCAAAGGAAAATTGAGGAGCATCTGACCAAAAGGTCACATGTCCACCATCGGTCAAAATTGAGTTAGATATGATTTCATATAGTTTGAAGGGAGGGGAATTCAAAAATGAAGTCAGAATTTAACAATTCGTAGTAAGTCGCAATGAAATTCGATGTGAAAAATCGATGGTTCATGCAAAAAGTTACATGTCCAACGCACGGATTTAAAACAAAAAGTAACTAGTCCAAACCGACCAATCTGAACACTCCATTTGACCTATTTCCCCGCACTAATTTGAAACCTTTGTTTTCAAACTCATCTGTTGCTCACCCGCGTAGTGTATTATCTAGTTTCGTTAGTGATTAATGTTGTAATAAAATTAATGCGTAAATAAAATTAATTTTTATTAGTTTTGTGAATTAATATCAAAGTTATTTTTTTAATAATTAAGTTGATCGTTTAAAGCCTAATAACATAAGTTTCTGTAGAATTTATTTTGAGTGAAAGAGAGGTAACCTACCTAGCTAATATCGACAAGGATTCTACAACAATGTTGTAGAATGTTGTAGAACCCTTGTAGGTAAGTAGGTAAGCTACCATTCTTTTTGCTTTATTGTTTCAGTAAATTTCAGTGATATAACCTTATTGACAATAATAAAAACAGTGACATAAACTTTTGTGCCATTAGTGTATTAAAAACATTTTTCATGGCTGATGGACAGCTTGATGTGTCTGTGGGCGATTTCTCGCAGGGTAGTAGGAGAAGGCAAAGCAAAAGGAAATCTAAACGAGAGTTGAAGAAAGAAGAGACCTACAAAGCTCCAAGTGGACACAATGTTTTCAGATCTTGCAGAACGCATAAGGCATGTTCAGGTAACATGAACAATGATGAAAATGGTAAGAAAAAAAAGAAAAATGATACAGAGTTTCAGTGTTACAAAATCAAACCCAATTTTGCTATGCGTGTTCGGTCAGAGCTTTATGAGAATAAAGACAAAGTCATTCAGGATAACTTGATTTCAAACTGGATGATCACAAAACCAGTCAAACGCAGACGTCCTCGCCCAAGGACTGAAAAAAAGAAACCTAAGGGTTTTAGTGTGGAATATTCTCTGAATGATTCATCCAGTGGTAAGAGATATAAGGTTTGCAAGCCATTTTTCATGCATGTGACCCTCTTCAAAGTCAGACGACTTAATAGTATTGCCAAGCACCTGAAAAATTCCACTGCTATTAAAGAAAACCGAGGAGGAGATCGTGTGAGTGGAAGATCTGTTGGAAAGAAAAACTAACTGCGCCAATGGATCAAAGGTTTAAGAGGAACAGAATCACACTACAGCAGAGGTAAATCTGTGAGAATCTACCTCCATTCAGAGCCATCCATTAGTAAACTAAGAAAACTCTACAATGACCAAGCCTCTAGTTCAGACAAGGTTTCCATGACCATGTTCCAGAAAATCTTTTGTACAGAATTCAACATTGGGTTTAAAGGACCTGCAACAGATGTTTGCAGTTTATGTACTAAACTGAAACTGCAACTCAAATTTGCCAAGGATTCGTCTGACAAAGCTATGATTATGACACAGATAACGATTCACAAAACTCGGTCTAAAGCTTTTTATGCTCTTCTCCGTGAACCTGATGATCTAGAAACATTAAGTTTTTGCTTTGATATGCAACAGGTTCCACCTTTGCCAAAGACGGGTATAACGGAGGCATTCTACTCTAGACAGCTAAGTCTATACAACTTGTGTGTAACTGACATTGCAACCGACAAACCAGTATTTTACACTTGGACCGAGAATTTGGCAGGAAGGGGATCCATTGAGGTATCGTCAGCACTTTACCATTTCCTGAGAAATATTCAATTGGATGGTAAAAAAACAATTCGCTTATTCAGCGATGGGTGTGCTGGACAAAACAAGAATAATATTGTCATCCATACTTTGATGAAGCTCTTACAAGATGATGATGATACAGATGTGGAAAAGATAATCTGGATTTTCCCTGTTCGTGGTCACAGCTATATGCCAGCTGATAGAGTGTTTGGGAGAGTGGAAAAAAAACAAGAAGATATTCTGAAATTTTATTGCCTGAAGATTATTATGAGATTTACCAGGAAGTTGGGGAAGTGAGGAAACTTGGAGTTGACTGTAATATTGTAGACACAAAGGCTCTATCTTCCATCTATTGTAACTTGAACAGAATTTCAGATGTAAAAAAAATAGAACTAATTAAAACTGGTTCACAAAGTCCAATTCAAGTTAGAGGGCTCACTACCTACCGATTTGATGCAAATGAATCCGCAGATTCACTATTGAAACGAGGCATGACAGTAACCCACATAAAAGGGTTTGAATTTGCAGAACTCCCCCTTCAGCACGTGATAACTTCCACAAAGAAGAAGGACATTGACAACCTGTTACAAGCAATGATAGGAGAGTGGAGAAATGAAGAAAAATTCAATCACTACAAGAGTATTGTTGATGGTGTTACGAGTACTTCTGAAGAACCTGACACTGAAACACAAGAACCTGAGTGTGACTGTCTGGAGGACGACATTGGCATCCTCATTTGAACCATCTCATCCATGTTTGAACCTTGAACCAGCACCAATGTTCGTTATGAACACAATAGTGGATAAAAAACAGGTAAGAATAGCATGAAAAAAATTCTAAGTTTTTACCGACTTGTTCAAAAAGTAACAAGTCCGAGTACCATTAGAACAAAATGCAACAAGTCACAACTAAAAGCTCAAATTACGGTAAAAGCTTAAAACTAGGATTTGAAATACAGTATCCCATTTTTTTTTTTTAATTTTATAAAGAACAAAATAAAAAAAAATCATTAAGATATCACTTTCCATTATTGAGATATTAGTTTTTTGGCTCTTCTGAAAAGTAGGATTTGACGGACATGTGACATTTTGGTCAGATGCTCCTCAATTATCTCATTGACTCAATTCCAATTTCCGCGCTCGACATTTTACTCGTTGGCACTCGTTGTTTTCCATCGTAATATGATGTTTTCAGAAATGTTAGTATAAGTGGAGGGGATAATTCTACTTTTTCCCAGCGTGGACTTCCCCTCTCGCTTTGCTCCAGCGTCAAGCCAGCGTCGACTGCAAAATAGAGTTCCATCTTCACTTCGACCCCATGTTAGCAAACATCGACTTTAGGTTGATGTTGCCAAAGTCGACGCTGGAGACTCTCTATCGCGACCCGGCTGTAAGTATCTCGAACTCTATTAAATCCACTCGCCTCTCAGTTACGAACATGTCGCTCTACCGAACCTGCAATGGAGGTCTCTGGAACCAATGTTGAAAATAGTGTTATATAATATTTGCAATCTTAATTGTGATTCGATGCGTGTAGCCTGGATATTGATAATAATGATAGCTTTTCTATGTCACTGTATCAGGGCTGACAGCATGAATAGCAATATCACTGATTATTTCTTTTAATAAAATTCTTCTTTAAACCTAATTAGGTATTAAGTACCTAATTTTTAAATTTTGTTTGTGTTAACGCTTCTGACATCACAAAATACATAATTGATAAAATTCCATCATGGGATATATTCGAGTAGGTCAACAATGTCAAATAGACATACGCTAGCAGGCTGTAGCCCCCCCTCAAAAAAATCTTGGGTATGCCCCTGAAGTATATAGGTACACTAGACTGGTTTTAAAAAATCGATATCGGAATTTTTACAACGCTCAGGCAAAAATGAGTTCGGCTTTTGCAGAAATTGAGATAGACAAAATTTCAAGGCAGTCAGAGTACTTGAATGCCGAAATTGTTGGCTTGGGATTTTTCGATCCAACTTTGTCACATGATGAAAAGTCTGGAATGGCTGCAAAGCTTTTCAGTTCTTCTGATGATACAGAGGGGACAAAAAATGTCAACATTACAGTACGAATAAAAGACATACCAGCTTATGTGAGAGGGGGCCTTAAAGAGTTCATTACTCAGGAAACATTTCTTTTCTTCAGTCGATTTGTCATAAAAACTGACTTTTTGAGGGTAGACCCCTAAATTTGGCATGGTGAGCCTCAGTATCAGAAAGGACTTAAAATTGTACAATCCCTTAAAGTTGTAAACGACACAGCCAAGAGAGGCGTTAAGTTGAGGAATGACTTCAGCGACTTACTAACTAGAGAGGAATGTCAGAAACAGTTTGTCCCACAAGTTGTGAGTAAATGTAGGAGACTCTATCCTGATTCTTCAAAAAGTTCCCTCTCTACCCCTCTCCCAACTAACTAAGTTAAGTTTTACTGCTTAATTTGTATTTTTTTGACGAAATTTTACCTATTTGTACTTTTAATTTTAGATATTTGTAGTTCTACAATAAAAAAAATGAGAAAAACTTTGACGTAATATGTTTGTATTATTATTTTGTTTTTCTGGCCATGCCTTAACCTGTCAGTAACTATCAAGTAGGTAAAAACGGGTATTTATAGCTTTATAATGTGTCAAAATATCATTCAAAACTATTCTTCTAACATTTTCATGTATAAGTTTTATAAATCATAAGTATTTTCACCAATTATCCTATCATGCCTTAGATGCTCTACTTTAGGTACCTGGCCCGTTTTCGACTACATATTCTTAATTTAGTCAGTAACCATTTAGATTTCGGGAACTAGTATTATACAACAAAGTAAAGCCAACAAAATGGTCTTTCATTTGATATATCTTTAAAGCTCGTATGATTTTTCGTTCTCGAGTTATGGCCGAAAATGTCAGCTCAACCTCGAAAATTTGGCAAATTTCCAAACTTTGAGGCCAGAGCGGGTCCTGTTAACGTACTCTGATTGCCTTGAAATTTTGTCTATCTCAATTTCTGCAAAAGCCGAACTCATTTCTGCCTGAGCGTTGTAAAAATTCTGACATTTTTTTCTTACCTCTATGAGATAAAACCAGTCTAAGGTACACACTATACACTGACAAGACAAGACAGTATAGGTAGGTACAGACAAAGCTGATACACGTATACCTACCTACTATTACTATGCAGTATGCACACTGCACACAGTAGCTTCCCCTACTTCTCCTATCCTAGAATTCCTAGACCAGGAGCCTGAGCCAGAGTCCAGACCTCTCCAGAGTTACAGACAGTGTTGCCAGGTCGTAGGGAATTTCCCTCCGCGTAGGGAGTAATGGACGTCAGAGGGAACGAGGGAATTCTTGCTAAAATAAAGGCAAACGTAGGGTAATATTGGCATATCGGCTCTTTAGTCTTTGAAACCTAAAAGATAACAAACGTTTCTCCTTGGAAAAAAAAGAAAAAAGAAAATGATGTTTTATCCAGTTTTATCTCTTAGTGGCCTCATTATGGTGACGCAATCGGCATTTTCCCCACACTCCACCGTCAATGAAACCACGTTGTTTTACTATCGTCACGCATTTAAAATTAAAGAAAAAAAAAAAATCGTCTCGCAGGTTCGCTTCACAAAAAAACAATTTTTGAAAAACATGATTATTATTATATTATATACTGCCTGACAAGTAGGTACTAAAAAGTTCCATTATTTCCAGTAGTCAAATCTTGTTTGGGGATAAAATTTCTGCTTTAGCTTTGGTTCAAACCCGTGCCCTCTTGATTATCAGCAGCTGTATACTCTGACCACTAAGCCGGTAGGCAGGGTTCGTGATTAATTTTTGAAAAATTCCGCATGGTCCGAGAATCAAACCCGCGACCTAGCGGTCTTGACGCAGAGAAAGAGTCAACACCAATAAGTAATATAGGCTGGCGATGCAAGAAATGGGTAATTTTAGTAGGGAAAAATGAAGTTCGATGTAGGGTTTTTATCCAAAACGACCTGGCAACACTGGTTCCAGACACTTGACACTCTCACTGTGACGTGACCGGTTAACCTCTCACTCCTCTCTGATACGCACGTGTAACGTTAATAATAATTTATTGCTCTGCACCCACTCGATTTTAATGCTAATTATTTAATAGTTATAACACTCGAGTTTTACCAGTGGCGGCTCCTTCTAAAGGGCTCAGGGGCTCTAGCCCCCCAAAAATTTGAAAGAAAAAAAAACTGAAAAAATATTCTAGCTTCACTATGAATTTTCCCATTACATGTAGAAATGTTTAAAATCAACATAATTAAAAAAAAAAATCCCTGCTAAAAATCCCTCGTTTAACATTGCCACTATAGAATATGTGGGGCTCATTTATTTGAGCCCCATCTATTCTATACTGAGCACACAGGTTATATATTTACAATCTAGCGATGACGTCACAAACTGCATGCTATTATACATGGCCTTGGGGCTCAGCCCCAGGGTCTGTGGGATAGAATATGGGAATAATAATAGGTAGGTAATTTTTTCTCTCGTAACATCGCACCACGAATATTCCCACACGTGTCGCAACGTTTTTCTCCACCGGTGTTTGTTTACGTTTCGTGATATCAATTTTCAAATTTTATGTCTCGTTAATCCGACGATTACTTGTTGAATATTTTTCTACTGTCTGAACTCTGAAAGTACCCTATAGAAAGTATTGTAATTTTATTATTGTACCTAGTGCTATCTGTGCTATATAATATGTAAAAAGTGCGAGTAAACTGTAAGTATAACTATATTTTAATCCTGTGTCTTTAATAATTTACAATCAACACTTGGGAAACAAAATCTTACAGCCATCTTAGTTGGCAAGTAAGCAAGCAACTTTAGCAACTACCACCTAATTTCATGAACAGTTCTAATTAAACTAATGTAAATATTATAAACAAATTTTGTAATTTCTAGTGTTTCAATTTCTTCTGTGTGAGTTTCATAGGCATCCAATATGCCAAATAAAATAAGTGACCTTTTGAAATGTAATTTCAAAACATTGACATTGCCAGAAAAAGAGAAAATAAAAAATGAAGGAAGGCCAGTGCCTATTTTGAATCTAACACAGGTTGACAAAGTTAAAAGTCGTTCATTTACAAGGCATTTTTCTGAAGTCATTTACAACAAATTCTGTTGGATAAGTGGATGTGAAGAGAGCAATAAACTGTATTGCTTCCCATGTGTGCTCTTTGGTACAGGACTGGACCAACCATGGTCTTCTGCTGGTTTCTCGGACTTGAAACATCTCAATGATAGGGCAAAGAAGCATGAGTCATCTGGATCTCATATATTTTGCTCTACAGAATTTCACTTGCGCGGCACAACTGCAATTTCTGCTAGCTTTGATTCGGCATATAGAAAATCTATTGCAGATCACAATGAAAAGGTTGACAAAAACAGGTATATCCTAAAAAGAATAATAAACTGCATTAAATTTTGTGGTAAGTTAGAGCTTCCCCTCAGAGGGCATGATGAAGAAAGCCAATCATTGAACCGTGGTGTTTTCCTAGAATTAGTTGATTTCACATCAAATATTGACAATATTCTAAGAGAACACCTTGATCATGCCACCGTGTTCAAGGGTACGTCAAAGACAATCAAAAATGAGATTTTAGAAAGTATGCTGTTTGTTTGTCAAGAAGAAATTGAAAGGCAAGTAGCAGAGAGTGATTTTTTGTCCATCCAATGTGATGAGACAACAGATATATCAAACCAATGTCAAATGGTGATAATTATTAGAGCACAGTGAGTATGAGCAATACACTATTTATCCATTGCACGAGAAAAAGAAAAATGCGCCTATCACTGCTCTGTACCAAATGTTAAAAGTTAATGCTGCTCCTATTGACTCACGAGATAGCTTTATTGACGTCAAGAGTTTCCCCGATCTCTTTGTGGAAGGTGAGTTTGGTCAATTCCATCCTCGTTCAGTAAAGCTCACGTCGGCTGAATTTATTAAGACTCTTCTCTCATCTAAAGATCCGCGTTTCCGTCTCAATCAGCAATATTTATTTTATCTTTTAAATGATGCTAATATGAGACAGTTGAGTGCAGGTGTGTTTTACAAACTGAATGTCACTAATCAGAAAGAAAAACTCACTGCATCATCGTATCTAGACAAAATCAGCAAAGATGAGTTAGAGGGAGATTTACAAGCTGTATTCAGTCGATTGAGAAATACTGAACAATTTTGGAAAAAACCTCGAAGCGATGTTGTTTGTATGACGAAAAACCTGCCACATGGTTTTTAACAATCAGCCCGTCCGAGTGGATGTGGGATGACTTAGGTCAGTACATCATGGGATCATGGAAGTCAATGGACCTGACACGGCTAACAAGTCAATCAGTGAGTTAGTAGCTCTTGATCCTGTCTCTGCGTCTCGCTTTATGGACAATAAGTTCAAGGCTATGTTGGACTTCTTGACTTCTTCTGATGCCCCACTCGGGGAAATTGTTCATTACTTCTGGCGTAGAGAATATCAGTCCAGAGGATTGCAACATTTTCATCTTATGCTCTGGTTCAAAGACGCCCCTGTGTTACAAGAGTCCACTGCTGAGGAGGTAGCAAACTTTATTTGTCGATATGTCACTTGTGTCATTCCCGACAAGACTGTGTCTCCTACTTTGTATGAGCGTGTCCTCAAGTACCAATCTCATCGACACAATAGCTATTGTCTTCGGAAGAAGAAAACACAACGAGGCTTCGTGTCTGTGTGTCGATTTGGTTTTCCTCGGACTGTGACTGACACAATTGAACTTCGGGGTGTAGCTGAGTCTATTGCTGCTAGAAAATCGTTGTCCTCTAACAACAGGTTGTATAATATTGTTAGGACACACGAGGCTGCTAGCATCAATGACTACAATCCTGCAGTACTTCTTGCTTGGAACGGTAACATGGATATACAATATGTAGGCGAGAAGACAGCCGTCCTTAACTACTATGTTACCAAGTACACTACTAAAGGTGAGAAAAGCCACACCCTGGATTCGTTTGACAATATTAATTCTTGTAAATCCTTGGCAAGTCGACTGTTTAATGTAGGTCTTCGTGCTCTTAATAATCGAGAGTGTGGATCTCTGGAAGCGAGTGATACCTTGCTTTTCATTCCTCTGCATGGCACTGATCCACATACGACCATAAGGTGGCTCGATGTCAATATTCATCGAAATCGTAGGGTGAAATCGAAAAAGGACATTCTTAACCTCGAGTCCGAGTCAACTGATCTCTACTATGATTCTTTGGTTGACACGATTTACCCACAGAGACCTGAAGCTCTTGAACATACACATCTGTATGACTTTGCTAGATGGTATGACATCGTGCTCACACGACCTGTATCTGCTCTTGCTCAATTCTTTGAACTGTCTGCGTCTAAATTTCTGAAAAGAAGAGAGCGGCCTTACCTCATCAATCATTATATGCTCGATGTCAACAAATTCCCTGAGAAATATTACTTTGCCATCTTGATCATGTTCAAGCCTTGGAGAGATATTGCTGTACTTAAAGTTGCTCAAAATACTTATACTGAAGCATTCAACGTTCTGAAAGACCAGATCAAAGACGGCATTAATTACGGCGAGCTCTAAACCGAGTTCGTCAACACAATCGATAAGGCATTTGAGCTCATTGGGTCAAAAGTTTCAGAAATTGAAGACAAAGAGAAGGTGCAAGTCGATAGAGATGAAGATGGTTTAGAAAATCCTCTGGACTTTGATCCCATTGAAGCAAGGAATGCCATGGACGACTTTCACCAGGCCAACGGTTCAGTTACTGACAGTGAATTAGAACAGATGATATCTAATCTTAATGCAGATCAGAAAAGAGTTTTTCAAATGGTAACTGAGAATATCTCTCAGAATTCTGTTGTTCTAAGGCATTTTGTTAGTGGAACCGGAGGCACTGGAAAAAGTTTTCTTATTAATACTTTAAAGCATTGGGTCAGCAAAACTTTGAACAAAACTGTAGCAGTGAGTGCCCCCACTGGTATAGCCGCGTTTAACGTGAATGGTTTAAACATTCATCGGCTTTTACAGCTCCCAGTAGAGCATGGACCAACACCCAAATACAAACCTTTGTCTGACCAAGTCTTGAAAGTATTAAGAGCAGACCTTGCTCATGTAACTCTCCTTATTATGGATGAAGTATCCATGATATCCAATGTGACGCTCATCTTTATTCATCTACGATTGATGGAGATCTTTGATACAAGCGAGCACGAAGATGGTTGGTTTGGTAGGCTTCATCTACTTGTCTTTGGAGATTTACTTCAACTTCCTCCTGTTAGAGCAAGCCCTGCTTACGAAAATATTTTATCTGAGGACGCACGGAAAATTATTGGTTCTCTCGGCGCCCCTAATCTGTGGAAAGATCTTTTCAGTTACGATGAACTAACAATTAACATGAGACAGAAAAATGATCCAACGTTTGCAGATATATTGACTCGGACGCGTCTAGGTTTTCTAACTAAAAAAGATCAAGAGCTTCTCTCTTTCCGTCTCATAGCCTTGGAGAAAGAATCAATTTCCAGTCGTCTTAAATAAATCACTAATCACCTCACTTCTCTACCGGACAACACAGTATGCCTCCTTCCTACTAGAAACATGTGCGAGCACTTGAACATTGCCATGCTTAATACCATCGACCAGCCTGATATTGAAATTTTAGCTCATTATCAGATAGACAGTAGGGTGGAGCGATATTTCTACTTTTTAATGGAATAGTGAAAAAAAGTTGTCAACTGGCGAGAAACTTCCAAATCTGTTGTTAATTTTTTTCTAAAAAATCGGGAAGATGCGCCCCTAGCCCCGCCCACTTTTGCAAAATTGTCATTTATAGACACTTTTCCTAAGAATTTTCTAATTTTTTTAGTAACTTTTTTTGAAATGGAAGTTGTAAGTGTTTACTTAATAGAATGATCCATCATTATATAAATAAAAAATAGTCAATTTTAAATGGTAAGTCTTGCCCCAAATTTGTACAAAGTCAACAAAATTTTCAAAAATCAGCAAAAAAAGACACATGAAATTTGGGGCGAGACTTACCATTTAAAATTGACTATTTTTTATTTTTATAATGATGGATCATTCTATTAAGTAAACACTTACAATCTTCCATTTCAAAAAAAGTTACTAAAAAAATTAGAAAATTCTTAGGAAAATTCTTTTGCAACAAAGTGGGGGGGGCTCGGGGCGCATCTTCCCGATTTTTTAGAAAAAAATTAACAACAGATTTGGAAGTTTCTCGCCAGTTGACAACTTTTTTTCACTATTCCATTAAAAAGTAGAAATATCGCTCCACCCTACTGTCTATCTGATCATGAGCTAAAATTTCAATATCAGGCTGGTCGATGGTATTAAGCATGGCAATGTTCAAGTGCTCGCACATGTTTCTAGTAGGAAGGAGACATACTGTGTTGTCCGGTAGAGAAGCTGCGGTGATACCGAATTTTCTGATTTTTCTGGGACCTTTTTCCTCGTTTACTTAGATTAAAAAGTTTTATAAAAGTTACACGTTAAGTACCGCCCCGAGCTGCACCAAGACCGCCCTATATTCTAGCAATAAATAGCTCTCTCTAGGCTCTCTTATTGAAGATGGGCTCATGTACTGTGGTACACTCAAGTATACTATCCTCTGTTTCTTATGATGATTCATCATAGAAAAAAAATTTGCCACATAAGGGTCTTCAATATTAGAACAGAGAAAACAAAGATTTTGGTAGAAATCCGTGGGTGTTTTAATGGACCCAAACATTTGCTTGATCTTATTCAACGAAAAAAGTATCTTGATGAAAGTGTAAAGAAAATAGTAGATCTTGTTATTGCCTTCTACGTGCATCCTGAAAACTTGATCCTTAGTATGCTGGCAGATAACAGCAATGTTCAAAGGGAAATTGCATACAAAAGAATTAAAAAATCACGTGAAGAAAATAGGACCCCTGATGTCAGAAAATTCACTGTGCCTGAACTAAACTTAAAGCAACATCCTACAGCATTTAATATAGTGGCACAACCTGATGTTTTTATAACATGTCGACTGGCCAACAGTTGAACACAACATCAACTTTACAGATGTGGCACAAAGTGCGTCGAAGGTCATCAAAATGTACAAAGCATCGAACGATTTGGCCAGAATTTGTTGAGAACAAACAAAAATACAAACATCGAAAATACTTTTATTCTAAGCCGAATGGTTTGGCCCTGCCAACCAACACTGCGATCTGAAAGGTACATCAATATATATGTGACCAAAACGCAGCTCAAATTGAGCAACTGTGAACACTGAGAAATCACTAAGATTCATTCATAACAATGGTGAATCAGTATTTTGGGTTGCCTTCCTGAGCTTTTGATCACAGCATTCATTCGATTTGGTATTGGCTGGATCAAAATAACCACAATTTCTTGAGGCAACCTCTCCCATTCTTCGGTGGGGGCGATCTTGAGCTCTGCTACAGTCTGAGGAGCCGGTATTCTGACTCGAACACTTCGTTTGAGTTGATCCCACAGATTTTCCATCGGATTGAGGTCGGCACTAAGAGAGGGCTAGTCCAAAGTATCAATATTCTCCTCACCCAAGAACTCCCGAACAAAGGTTGCCACATGTGGGCGGGCATTTTCGTGCATGAGGAGGAACTGGTCGCCCATAATTTGACCGAAAAGAACCACATGGGTCTGCGGGACTTCAAGAAGCTAGAATTTAACCAAAAAACACTTTAACTGGAGCCAAACTCTCCAGAGAGCACAGGGAAAGGAGACTCAGATTCGCCATAAAACACGTGGATTGGACACCCAAGCAATGGCGCTCTGTTCTCTTCACTGATGAATGCCGGGTGTGTTTGTTTGGTGATGCACAGAAGGAAAAGAGTCTATCGAAGAGCGGGAGAAAGGTATGCTGAGTAATGCATCACAGAAACTGTCAGTTTCGGCGGTGGTTCCTGTATGGTGTGGGTTGGGATTTCAACTGAAAGAAAGACTGAATTGGTTTTCATCACATGCGGTGCGGGAGGTGGCCTGGACAGTCAGCGATACATTGATAACATTCTGCAGACCCATGTGGTTCCTCTCTCTCAAATTATGGGCCAGGAGTTCCTCCTCATGTGCGACAATGCCCGCCCACATGCGGCAAACTGTGTACGGGAGTTCTTGGGTGAGGAGAATATTGCCACTTTGGACTAGCCCTCTCTTAGTGCCGACCTCAATCCGATTGAAAATCTGTGGGACCAACTCAAACGAAGTGTTCGAGGCAGAATACCGGCTCCCCAGACTGTAGCAGAGCTCAAGATCGCCCTCACCGAAGAATGGGAGAGGTTGCCCCAAGAAATTGTGGTTATTTTGATCCAGCCAATACCAAATCAAATGAATGCTGTGATCAGAGCTCAGGAAGGCAACACAAAATACTGATTCACCATTGTTATGAATGAATCTTAGTGATTTCTCAGGTTATAATGTCTTTTGTTAAAAATAAAAAAATCAGGTTTTTCTTCTTTTTTGACATCCTGTAGTAAAATTTAATTTTGACGGCTTCTGGTAAGTGTTTTTTGAACAATCATATTAAGAAATTGTAGAAAACAAAATTTACAACATTTTGAGGTATCAGACGACTCGATAGAAATAGTAGTTTCGAAGATATCGCATATTTGGTGGAGGAAAAAGTTTGATTCGCTTTTGCTGCTCTCAAGTGTAGATACTTTCCAATGTCAATCTTTCCGGCTGAACAGTTTCCCCTGTTTGACCTCGCGGATTTAGCTTGTGGTCTGTGTTGTAGCCTGCCCATTCCGTAGTGTGCTTCCCCTCTGATGGGCGAGAAGTGACACAATACTTCCCATTTAGGCGCTGGGTCAACACGACCGCACCGGAAGGTATCCCTTACAAACAGCTGTAACCAAATTTTGAATACAAATTTTTGTCGACTTGGGGGGTTCGAACCCGGGACCTTCCGCGTGGAAACCGAGCGCTTAGCCACTGAGCTATTCGTGCGCTCAGTGGTTAAGTAAATTGGTACTTAATCCATGTTTTCTGAAGAAATCACTGACAATGTCTGGTATGGCTCTTCTTGCTCCAAATAGTAATCCATCTGTTTCAAAATTAGTTTCAGGTATTCTATATTTTTTTGAGAGGTCTAGTATACATGTACCTTCATTAACTGCTTATATTTCATTTTAATTATACATAATATGAAGAGAAAGTTCCGTTCATCAATTAATTGTTTTTATCCTTTATAATTACGTAGGTGTTTTACCCATGTAGGCTACATGGGTAAAACACCTGTAACAAAAATATACTAATGAATTCATCATCTTGGGGCGACACTAAGCATGTGATATATGAGTCAGTTTTTGTTACAAGTGTACGAAAAGAGTATAAAGTAGTATTTCAGTAATATTTTGTCCTGTAAAAGTACCCTTGAAAAATTAAAAAAATGCAATAATTTGCAGATTTTTTCAAAAATTGATGAATTTCTGCCGCTTGGGGGCGCCACTTACCGCTAAATTGTCACTTTTTTTAGGATTATATAACAATAGATAGTACTGTATAACAAAGAATTAAAACTATTCCATTTAAAAAAAAAGTTACTAAAAAAATTAGAAAATTCATAGGAAACATGTCTATAAATGGCAATTTTGCAAAAGTGGGCGAGGCTCGGGGCGCATCTTCCCGATTTTTTAGAAAAAAATTAAAAACAGATTTGGAAGTTTCTCGCCAGTTGACAACTTTTTTTCACTATTCCGTTAAAAAATAAAAATAAAAGTGGGATTTCGCTCCACCCTAATAGACAGTCCACGCTATTTGAATAAAAAAGCCGAGGAAGCTATTAAGAAATATGAGAATGATTCTTCAATGACGGCAGGACTTGAGTTAAAAATTGTCATCCGGTTAGGTGCTCGCATTATGCTTCGTAGGAAATATAGATATTAGCTTGAATCTTGTTAACGGCTCCATAGGTAAAGTCTTGAAAATTATATACGGGTGTTTCTACAGAAAAGTGGTACTTTCATGTCTTTTCATAATAAATCGAGTTGTATTAGAGATATTGAGCTAATTTTTTTTCCTACTTTAGAAAGAAGTCTACGACATATCATGTCTATAAAAACAAGGTCCTCATTTACGTCCTTTGAATTTTTTTTTAGCCTTTGAGTGATCAAATTATCATTCCCGTGGCTTGTCTGAACATCGAGTTGACAACTTTCATTTAAAATATTAATGACTTCATTACTAGTGAACGAAGTTCCAATGGGCTAATTGAATTTCAAATATCTTCCTTTTCTCAAAATGGACCACAGAAAGGATACATTGATTATCCCCATCAAGTATGGTCACGTGACACCCTTGTCACAAGCATATTTCTCATTCCCGTGTCACATTTGAATTAGCCCGCCATACTAACACTGAGTGAAGCTAACCTCAAATTCACAGCTGACAACAAATCTGAGGGTTGTCAAAAACAAATATTTTTCAGATCTGATTTGAATTTTGATTGAGAAAGACGTGATTTTTAATTTTTTTTCAAGGAACTTAACAAGTTGTTTTTTTATCTACTCATTCCCGTGTCACCAGCCATTGGGTAAGTTTTAGGTTTATAACGTTTATATTTCGAATACAAATAACATTTAGGTACATTGTTTTAAAATTCTTCTGAACCATATTTCTGGAGATTAAGACCATGAGATAGAGTGATATAACCTCAAAAACCTCATTCCCGTGTCAAATAAGAGGCACGGGAATGATAACAAGGACAAGGGAATGATAATTTACTGCAACATGCCACAAAATAAGCATGCATTTTATACATTTATTATTTTATTAAAAGGAAAAGCTGTTTGCAAGATTCACTTTACTCTAGGATTGAACCTGTGACCCTTGTTTTAATAAATGTTAATAGTGAGTCTGGATCATTACTTTTGTTTCTTAACGCATGAAGTTATTTGATTTTAACTTTCAATCTGAATGATTTCTCATGTTTCAGTTGAATTTATTTTGTCATGAGCATATTATAAAAGAGAGTATAAGTCCTAAACGAGAAGACATTTTGGAGAAGAAAAGACTAAGGGAGCGGGCACGGCGAGAAAGAATAAATAATGATCCGGAGTTAAAAGCTATTCAGAAGAACAAAGAGAGATTAAGATATGAGAAGAAGAAGCAGAAGAAACTAGTGAAAAAGGTAAAACTTTCCTGCCCTTTTACAGGTAACCCGTATTAAACATTGTAAAATGACAATCTTGTTGGCTACAAGTAGAACTCTTAACCTTTAATGTTTGATCCACTAGGCCAATTCCGGCCCAGCCGTCAGAGTGAATAATGCTCAAACACGGATTGTATATTATATTAAGAAAACTCATCTTTGGATTAGCTTTAGCTGACCAACTGAAATCAAATGTACAAAAAATAAAATCAAGGAAACACAAGTACATCAAATCTATCATTGGTGACAGAAAAGTCCTCAAAAAATATCAGGTACTCAAAGATGTAAAGTCAATATTGCCATGTAATTTGATAAGGTATGTTTCAAAAAACAATCTGCTAACGTCTAAACAAAAAAGAATTGGAATTCAAGTTAAAATAGACGTTCAAAAGTTTCACGAGGACGATGAAAATAGCCGTCTGGCACCGGGCAAACATGAAACTATTACTCGAAAAAAAACTAAGAAAACAAAAAAGATACCTAAACGATTCTCTTCAAACATTGCACAAAAAGTTCGTCATAGACCATCTCTACAAAATCTCCTATTCACTATTTTGTCGTCTTCGTCCTTTCTGGGTAGTCTACCAGAAAGCTGAAATCAGAGATACGTGTCAGTGTAAAACTCATGTAAATGTTGACTATATTGTTGGATCTCTACACTACAACAAAATAATAAATGAGAGAAATGGAAAGGCTTTGGCAAGAACTCTAACGTGTGAAAATTATGGTGTGAAGTGTTTACTTCGACAGTGCGAAATATGCCGCAACAATGTAATAAACTTTAATGAGTTCAATGGAGTGATGGATATAAATTATCATGAATGGGCCCTTGTTGATGAGGAATATACAGACAGAAAGGGAGAAAAGAATCAAGAGAAACATACAATCAAGAGAACAAAAAAAGTAGCAGCCTATGAACTTGTAAATCAATTAGATGATATCATGCTCACATTCATGAACCATGAAGCAATTATACAAAACCAGTTCTCAGCTCTTAAGTACTTGAAAATATTAATGTCAACAAATGAAGCATTACTTCATGTAGACTTCAGCGAGAATTATTCACTAAAATACGCTGAAGAAATTCAGAGCTTCCACTTCGGTGGAAGTCGACAGCAAATCACTTTGCACACTTCATCTCTACAGTACAAGGAAACAACCTATTCAACTGAGTTGAAAACAAAATCGTTTTGCACAATGTCAAAAAGTTTGCAACATGACCCGGTAGCGATACTTGCTCATTTGGAGCCAGTCTTTGACTTTCTTTCAAAAGAAAAGCCAGAATTAAAAGCTTTACACTTTGTATCAGATGGTCCGTCATCTCAGTATAAAAGCAAGCACATGTTTTGGATCTTTGGTAATTTGATAAAACAATACTTTGTAAACCTGCAATATTCCACATGGAATTACTTAGAAATCCGGCCATGGGAAGGGGGCCCCAGATGGCATTGGTGGGACGGTGAAAAAGATGGCCGATAGGATTGTTGGCGAAGGAAAAGATCTCAGCTCTTTCGAAATTCTCATAACATCACTCGAAGAGAGACTGCGAAATGTAACTGTAGTTACAGTGACTGAAGATAATATCAAGAATGTAGCAAAACAATTTGACAAAAAGTTATCCATAGCATTCAAAGGAACTAGAGAAATATATCAGGTGTGCCATCTCCACAAACCTGGTCATTCTGAGTTAGTTATGCGGCATATGAGTTGCTTTAGATGCCTTGAAATGTCAAATCTGAAACTGTGTGATCATTATGTACGAGGATTTATTAAATACCCTCAGACAATGCCAGGGTCTTCCACCCCATCAACCTCCAACCCAATTGCAGAGTCCTGTATCCAGTCATCCTCACTCACTCAGCCAACCTCCGAAGTCCTATGGAGTGAAATTCAGCCTGGGACATTCTTATTAGCTGAGTTTAGCTCATCTGGTAAACAGGCAACAAAGTACAAGTACGTCTGCTCTGTTTTAAACAAGGATGATGATGACGGAGAGATTTTAGTACAGGGCTCAAGATTATGCAATAAGAAAGGCACTCAGTTTACAGACTTTGAAGGAGATAAGTCAAATATTCCATTTGAAAATGTTCTCAAAATACTTCCAGAACCCATAACAGAATGGAAAAACCGACGTATTACCTATACCTTTCCACACCCTGTAGATGTGTTTGAAAAGTAAGATGCCATGTCATAAAATTATTATTCATTCAGAAGCGATCTCTCCATTTATTTCTTTTAGAATTTATCTCTTTCTTTTTTTGATTTTTTTTTTAGTTTGTTACAGACCTAAGTATCTACCCTACTTGTTTGTTTGTGTTCATTATTTCAATAAATAAACTCAAAAATATGTTGCCTCATTTTAACACTCTCGCTGCCGAGCCCTTTTTTCAAAAAAAAATCTGTTGTGTATCTTGTGTATCGCTAGCGATACACACGGCGCAGGCGGGACACTTGGGTGTGTATCGCTAGCGATACACACGGCAGCGAGAGTGTTAAAGGCCAATCATAAATGGTGATTAATTTATTTCAACAACCAATCACAAGCAGTTCAGTATGTTTATGTTAATATCTACATGAAATCACTTAATCAGTAGTTGTATTGACTTAATAATAGTCAGTAGTTATATATGTTTGTATATTGGTTTTGATACTTCAACTGACAATTTTTCATTCGTGTCTGTGTAAAAACAAAATGGCGGCTTTTTAGACACTTTCAAAGGCTTAAGTGATTTCTTATGTATGAAACATTAAATAAAAAGACCAAAAGAGACTGTTACCAAAAAAAAAAAAAAAAAAAATTAATGGTACACAAATAATTTAAAAAAGAACATATCAAAAGTACCACTTTTCTGTCGAAACACCCATTTAATAATAATTACCAAGGTATATTTCAATGGGTATTTGGTTACTTGATTACTTGTTTTCAATCATCAGCCCTACTGGAGTTGATTACTTTCCCCAGCTGGTTGCAACATATCCATCATGAAAATTAGGTGCTGGTTGTGGAGCTGTATTCAATAAAATTATACATTAATTAAAAACCCTTATAATTACATCTGTAATACTAAAAATATTTTTGATTAATTATCAGGTAACAGGATACAGATCCCCCTTGATACATACATTGAAACCCAGGGATCAAACTTGTTGCCACCAAACTTCTGGCCAGTACAAGCAGCAACTGTAACCATTCCAACTGACCAGCTATCTCCCAATGAAAGTGGTGAGTAATATTTATTTAAATTTAAAATAAGTGATTCACAGCTTCTTATTTTGTTGCCATGAAATAGCAGCTAGTGTAGATGCTTGAAGTCTGTATTGTAGCTTGCCCATCCTGTATTATGCCTCTGCCCAGATGGGTGTGAAGATAGCACCAACAAACTTAATAACTCTAGTTCTAACCAGACATTATAAAAATTAATAATAATATTATTTAATAATGATACATTTTGTCTTTTATGTTTCTCTTTTCAGAATCTCAGCCAGAAACACAAAGGGAAAGTGACAAAGGATTCTGGAGTCATACTGTAGGAGACTTGGAGGCAACAGAAGCCTTCATATCTATTGTCTTCTCTCTTACAGTATATTCTAAAATAATTGATAAAAAAACTCCAATGAAAATTGCTTTTGATTTGGTCGGTAAACAATTACAAGATTTAGGATTTCAGATGCCCTGGGGAAAAGATTCTCATGATAAATTGTACCAAAAATACAGAAATTTGGTCATGAAATATAATTTTTTTTTTAAATCCCTGGAAAGCAGCATAGTTGAAATAACTGACTCAGACAGTTATATCGTCCTGACCTGCTACCATATACTTCTAATAATTTGGAAGAGAATGCCAAAGGCATTATCACCACCCTTGATCAAACTTTGTTTATATTTAATTTATTATACCTTTTGACTGCATCTGTATATATTTGTAATTGTAAATAGATCTAAATTGTTGAATAATAAAACCGGAAAAGGAAACTTGTAGACCGTAAATGGACTTTGATTCCGATATTATGAATATTTAAAATGAAACTCCAGAAGTTTCTAAACGAAGAAGCCTTCCAAACCATCCTACAAACCTAAAGCAACTGTTAGGAAAACTAGGGAAAAAAAGAACTAGCTCCTTGATTCTGTATTTTAGTCTTTTTAACCTTCTTTAAAAATAAGTACAGTAGAACCTCGATTATCCGGATACTCGATTATCCGGATTAGAAAATTCCGGATTAATCCTGGCTTTTTAAAGCAAGATCTACCGAATAACCTATCAGCGGTTTGTTGTTGTTCGAAAAGGCCCTTATCTCGGAATTGAAGTTGTATTTTTCATTAAATTTGTTTAGGTTTCCTTTTCAATATATGTTTATTTTATATTTATCTATTTTATAATCCCTGGAAAGCAGCATAGTTGAAATAACTGACTCAGACAGTTATATCGTCCTGACCTGCTACCATATACTTCTAATAAAAAACCGGAAAAGGAAACTTGTAGACCGTAAATGGACTTTGAATCCCGATATTATGAATATTCAAAATGAAACTGCAGAAGTTTCTAAACGGAAGAAGCCTTCCAAACCATCCTACAAACCTAAAGCAACTGTTAGGAAAACTAGGGAAAAAAAGAACTAGCTCCTTGATTCTGTATTTTAGTCTTTTTAACCTTCTTTAAAAATAAGTACAGTAGAACCTCGATTATCCGCCCTCTATCATCCGGATACTCGATTATCCGGATTAGAAAATTCCGGATTAATCCTGGCTTTTTAAAGCAAGATCTACCGAATAACCTATCAGCGGTTTGTTGTTGTTCGAAAAGGCCCCTTATCTCGGAATTGAAGTTGTATTTTTCATTAAATTTGTTTAGGTTTCCTTTTCAATATATGTTTATTTTATATTTATTTTCTTGTTTCCAGGAAAGAGATCAAAATAGCTGTTTTTACAAAACATCAAAATTCTTTATCATTGGTTTTTTAGGTCCTCTCGATTATCCGGACTTTTATATGGTACCTTGATTATCTGGATTACCCCTAGCAGAGATTAATCCAGATAATCGAGGTTTATACTGTACCAAATTTTTAGTCGTGCTCTGTTTTCAGGTTCTTTTATATTTTCTCTATGAATTCTGACTTTACATTTGATACCAAGCTTGATGAGGGCGTCAAGTAGAAAGTTCAACATAGTTGGGTTCTCTACTACTTTCAGATAGTACGTGTACTGTCCAACATGATTGGATTCTATTAATGAAAGTTTTTCAGTCGTGCTCTGTTTAAGTTCTTTTAATATTTATCTCCTCATGAATTCTGTCTTTACATTTGATACCAAGCTTGATGAGGGCGTCAAGTAGAAAGTTCAACATAGTTGGGTTCCTCTACTATTCTCAGATAGCTACGTGTACTGTCAAAATGATTGGATCTATAATGAAAGTTTTTCTGTCATGCTCTGTTTAAGTTCTTTTAAATATTATCTCCTCCATGAATTCTGTCTTTACATTTGATACCAAGCTTGATGAGGGTGTCAAGTAGAAAGTTCAACATAGTTGGGTTCCTCTACTATTCTCAGATAGCTACGTGTACTGTCAAAATGATTGGATCTATAATGAAAGTTTTTCTGTCATGCTCTGTTTAAGTTCTTTTAAATATTATCTCCTCCATGAATTCTGTCTTTACATTTGATACCAAGCTTGATGAGGGTGTCAAGTAGAAAGTTCAACATAGTTGGGTTCCTCTACTACTCTCAGATAGCTACGTGTACTGTCAAAATGATTGGATCTATGATTAAAAGTTTTTCTGTCATGCTCTGTTTAAGTTATTTAATATATTATTATCTCCTCCATAAATTCTGACTTTACATTTGATACCAAGCTTGATGAGGGCGTCAAGTAGAAAGTTCAACATAGTTGGGTTCCTCTACTACCCTTAGGCCTATTTGGGGAAACCTCTATAAATATATATAGCGCGCCTTCTTGGTACCTCTTGGGTGGTGTGGAAAATCAAGAACAATAGTTTCAAAAAAAGCAGCCAAGTACAAAACAACAACCTAAAATTACTATGCATGGGTATAGTTCACAATACATGTACACTTAGCATGAATATCCAACAAAATAATAATATATTCAGGAGAAAACCGTTGACTTCTTATTCGGATTAGTTTCCGTACTTTCATAATAGTAAGTCTTATCAACCAATTTCTTTTAAACTTAGAAAAAAAGGAATGAGATCCCACAAAAACATAAATGAAAAATAAAGGCCAAGTTCCTAACCAAAAATGTTGGCCCTTAAAAGTATTGAGATCTAAATTAGGTCCAAGTTACAGATATTCCTATAGGTACATTAAGACTGAACAAAATATCTAGGAACTCCCTAGAACCGTACATGGAAAATTAGAAATGAGGGGCCTAGAGCACAAGGGGTAAAAGTACATTTTTCCAATAAATTGAGTTGTTAATAGAACCAAGTTTGTGAAATGGAAAGCAACTTGGAGCACAAGAGATAAAAGTGATATTTGTATCAGGTGCTGAGATCTAGCGGTGAACTCTAAAACATCTCAATAAAACATCGGATTTGTTGAGTGCACAACGGGATAAAGAGCACTTATACTCTTTGTGCTCTGGCACCTGTGCACTTGATTCCTATGTTTTGTTTACATTTTTTTTTTTACACAAATTTAAAATTTTCATTGCTTGAAGTTTGATTCAAGTAGAAAATTGATCAATTTGATTTTGTTAAAAGATCTTGAGAATTGCCTTTTCAATGAATTAGCGATAGAAATTAATAAGTAATTGACGTAATCAATAAAATTGCCTATTGGTTCGAGAAGTTAGAAGGTGGAAATCAGCAGTCATGAGTAGTGATGAATTCTTTGAAAATCTCTCAAATGCCGGTAAGTTCATAACAGTTTTGCTTCATTACTGATTTATTTTAAATAGTATATTTCTGAACGTCTGCCATCCTGGAAAAGTGGGTGGTTTTTTTATATTGAGTATCTATGGTCAAACAAACTCCAGCTACCAACTCATTGTAACCTATAGATGAGGGTACCTACTTACATCATTCAGCCAACAAGACAGTGTAACAGCAAGCGTTGATTCTTTTGTCATGTTTGTTTTTGTTTTAAATTACTGAGGTTGGTGAGTAGGTATACATTATTATTTGACATGTTTTCTTGGGGCCAAGGCAGACTGATGATAATAATGATAATATAATTGACCTATACTATTGGAATAGGACTAAATAGTCCCTTTACCCCAACACTAAGCCCAAGTCGTATTATTATGTGGTCAAATTCAGGTTAAATACTAGCTGGGTTTCGAACCTGCAACCCCTGGATTTCCAGTTAGAAGCTGTGACCACTGAGTTGACTGAGTTACCGAGGCTGATAATGTAGGTCTACAGAGATATTTTTTTATATTTTACTGTTTTGGGTAAACAACTCAGGACACAAAATATATCCTTCATGAAATAAATTAATTCAAAAAAATAAAAAATGGTTGTTTATTCAGCCTAATATTATAGATAGATTCCGGTCACTGTAGCATTCTAACTTTTTCTTTGTTTTGTTTTGTTTAGATGATAGTGATGCGGATCCTACCTGGCAAAATCCAAGTACAAGTCATGAAAATGTTTGTTCTCATGCTGGAAATCAAGAAGGAGAAGGAGACACTAGTATGGAAAATCAAACTTCTAGACAAACAGCAAGAAAGAAAGTGAGGAGAGAAAGTTTGTGGAAAAGAAATGAACGTCAAAGAAAGCGGAATTCTGGTGAGAAGTATACAGATAGGAAAGGGAAATTTCATGAAAAGAAGATACTAAGAATGTATGACCATTCATGCAGATTTAAATGCAATGAACACATTGATGAGGAAAAACGAAAGCAAATTTTTACAGAGTTTTGGGGCCTTCAAAATCACAATTTGCAGTCTTCATTTCTGAACTCAGCAATCAAGGTATCTGAACCATCACGGTCAAAGACACAGGGTACAAAAAAGAAAGAAGTTAGTGCTACCTATGAATTGGTTGAATTTAGAGTATGTAGAGAATTCTTTCTAAAAACATTAGATGTGTCTTCTAAGAGAGTGTACAACATTGTTTTAAAGAAGAACATGTCACAGACAAGTATTTCTGAACGAGACAAAAGAGGCAAAAAGGCACCTGGAAATAAAATTCCAGAAGCATCAGTACAGTTGGTAAAAGATCACATTAATTCATTCCCCAAGTATTCAAGTCACTACTCCAGACGTCATACACCCAATCGAAAGTATTTACCTGGCACCCTCACTGTTACCAAGATGTATGAACTTTACAAGGTATTTTGTAATGAAAAAGCTACTGAACCAGTAACTGAAAGTTTTTATAGACATATTTTTAATACCTGCTTCAACCTAAGCTTCCACAAGCCCCTTACAGATACATGTGTCACTTGTGACAAGTTGAACATTACTATTGAGCATGGTGAAACAGAAGATGTTAAAAATACAGCTAAGGTTCAAAAAGAATTGCATCTGAGAAGAGCTGAAGCAGCAAAGAAGGACAAAGAAAATGTGAAAAACAGTACTAACAATGATAACCAAGTAGCAATTTGTTTTGATTTACAAAAAATGTTGGCTACTCCAGTACTGACATGTACTCAAGTATATTATGCACGCCAACTATGGACCTTCAATTTTTGTGTCCACAATTTGTCATCAGGACGGGCAAACATGTACATGTGGAATGAAAGTCAAGCATCACGTGGCTGCCAAGAAGTAAGTTCCTGCCTACTGAAGTTCATTAATTCTTTGCCTGAGAATGTGACTCACATTACTGCCTTTAGTGTTAACTGTGGCGGAGAGAATAAGAGCAGGTTCATTGTCCAATTTTGGCTGTATAAACTTTGGGCTCATTGAAATTACTCGGAAAAATAGTAACTGTCCAATTTATGTGCCTCAAGACTGGGAAAACCATGTAGCTAAGACCAGTAAGAAGTTTACTGTGATCTCTATGAAAAATGAGGATTTCATTACTCTAGAACCTCTCAAAAGCTTTTTCAAGGAATCTGTTCCTGGCATACGGAAAATGAGCCTTGTTGCATTTCGAAAAAAATGAGCCTTGGATTTTGTCATACAAAGAGCACATCATGAATGAACTTGAACCTTTCACAAAAGTGAGTATGAAAAAACCAATGGTTGGCCGAGCTGTCCGTAACTTCCCGCAGCTTCCAGCCAAAGGCACCATTCACCCACTCAAGTACATGAAATTCAAGAACCTTCAAGAGCTACTGTGCTATGTACCACCAATTCACCATGACTTCTTTAAGTCACTACCTCATGACAGAATGACAGAAAGAAGAGAACAGGAGCTAGAAGAGGAGGATGAAGATGAGCCTGACAATATCATTGATTCCGATTACGATGAAAACTGAATGTACGGAAAGAAAGAAACTGACGAGAAAAAGAAAGAAAGGTGAAATAAACTGCCTTTTAGCCATTTTAAGAAAAAATATTGTGTTTTTTTCTAAAGGCAAGACAAACAAATTATACAAAATAAAAATGTTCATTTTTCTTTGACTAAAATTTGATGTTTCATTATTTATTTATTTCTTAAAAACCATAAAAGGGAAAACTATAAGGTTATTTCTTTTTATATAAAAAACAACTTAAAGCACAAAGGGTAAAAGTGCAACCCTCTTACTTCAAAGGTAATTTAATAAGGGATTCTGTGTAAGAGTATGTTTTTTTTCAACCTTTTGAATAAAATCATATGTCAGGACTGAACAAAATATCTAGGAACTCCCTAGAACCGTATATGGAAAATTAGAAATAATATTTTACATATATTCAGTTTTATCTTCGATGTTTTAAATTTTCACTTGGCAAATTTTCTTTAAACATTCAGATGAGAGCCCAAAGAAGAAAATTTACCAAGTGAAAATTTAAAACATCGAAGATAAAACTGAATATATGTAAAATATTATTTCTAATTTTCCATATACGGTTCTAGGGAGTTCCTAGATATTTTGTTCAGTCTTAATGTACCTATAGGAATATCTGTAACTTGGACCTAATTTAGGTCTCAATACTTTTAAGGGCCAACATTTTTGGTTAGGAACTTGGCCTTTATTTTACATTTATGTTTTTGTGGGATTAGTCTTACCGTAATAAGCTTCTCTAAAGTTCGAGAACATTTCATAAAGAAGAGCGTATTTATTTTTAGAAAATAAACAAATACCATTGTGTTGTACTTCATTTTCTCTAGTCTTTTTTCTCTCTTCTTTTTAAGGTTATTAGGTTAGCCCCTTTCATGTATATTTTACGTTTACCGCGGGTCCTTGGGAAATCCTAAGATTTCCCGGTAAAAGCCCGAAATTTTTATTGAATGAACAGAATTTTACACATTTCCCTACCTGCTTCGGGAAAACCTAGGATTAACCGAAAAAGATCGGTAAAAGTCCGAAATAAAATTCATTTCGGGCTTTTCCCAACAATCGCGGGAAATCCTAGGTTTACCCGGGTAAACCTAGGATTTCCCGCACTCCTAGCTTTTCCCATAACATATACATATTTGATAGAATTTTAATCATCTTTTCCGATATTTTCTGCTTCAGGTTACCAAAAAAGAAGATTCATACCCCAATGAACGACAACGAAATTGAAAAGTTCCTATGGGAAAACAGTGAGGATGACCTGGGTGACTCCGAGGATGAAGGGAATGCCCTGACTGTTCCGAGTCCAAGAACGACTTCCAATGCAGAGACCTACATGGAGTCTCTTGGGGTAGATTCAGATGAGCCTTCGGATTGTATGGACAAGGATTACTACATCTTAACAATATACACAGATCATAAACCTTTCACTTTTGCGTTTCTGCAGGATAACAACAAAGCATCACCCCGTCAGCTAAGACCACTGGATTTTTATTGGTCAGTTTACAACTGATATTTGTCATATCACCGGAGCTCAGAACGTAGTTGCTGATTGGTTATCTCGTATCTCTACTCTTAGCTTACCTACTGCATTACCTTATGAGAAGTTACGACGGGAACAAGATGGTGATATGGAACTACAACATTATTTTGTTTTCGTCCAATAAAACAAGTCTACAACTATCATTGATTCTGCCCCATGAGTCCAAGATAGCTATTTATTGCGATATGAGCCAACCTGGTAAGATACTAAAATACGTTCCTCCTTCTTTCAGACGAACTGTCTTTGATATTCTACACAATCTATCTCATCCTGGCATGAAAGCATCAACTGATCTTGTCAAGGAGAGATATGTGTGGGCCCGACTGTTGAACCTGGGCAAAACCCTGCTTAGCATGCCAAAAGTTTAAAGTTCAGCGGCATACAAAAAGTCCTGCTTCTTCATGTCCTCCTGTTGAGCGAAGATTTGAGCACGTACATATTGATCTTGTAGTATACATTTAAATAAGTATTCTTCATTGAACTAAAAACACAGTGAATATTATATTAACAGAGCATCCACAACCTAATTCTAGGTAATATTATATCAACAGAGCACCCACACTCTGTTAATTTAAATAAGTATTTGTCACTGAACTAAAAACACAGTGAATATTCTAGGTAATATTATATCAACAGAACACCCGCATTCTATGCATTTAAATAAGTATTCTTCACTGAACTAAAAACACAGTGAATATTCTAGGTAATTATATCAACAGAGCACCCGCACTCTATGCATTTAAATAAGTATTCTTCACTGAACTAAAAACACAGTGAATATTATATTAACAGAGCATCCACAACCTAATTCTAGGTAATATTATATCAACAGAGCACCCACAATATACTTATTTACCTATAGGTACATTAAAATAAGTATTCTTCACTGAATTAAATAAAAACACTAGGAGATTGGCTGTCACAAAAATGGAATAGACCCCCAGGAACGATTTTAGGCTGGATCCGGGCCCGAGTTCAAATAGCAATCATCAGGGCATCCAGTATGTGTATCAGAGGAGCCCGGACCAGATTTCGTTCTGGGGAGAGTCTTTTAGGTTATGAAGAGTATTAAGAAATCTTTATCTTGATTCTGAGAAGTCAAAAAAAAAAAATACCTATCTCCAAATTTGTACATTTTAAAAGATTGAAAAAAAAACACAGTGAATACTATATTAACAGAGCACCCACACTCTATTCATTTAAATAAGTATTTTTCACTGAACTAAAAACACAGTGAATACTCTAGGTAATATTATATCAACAGAGCACCCACACTATATCTATACATTAAAATAAGTTAGTATTCTTCACTGAATTAAAATTACAGTGAATACTATATTAACAGAGCACCCACACTCTATTCATTTAAATAAGTATTCTTCACTGAACTAAAAACACAGTGAATATTCTAGGTAAAATTATATCAACAGAGCACCCACACTCTATTCATTTAAATAAGTATTCTTCACTGAACAAACACAGTGAATATTACATTAACAGAGCTTCCAAACTCTATACATTTAAATAAGTATTTTTCACTGAATTAAAAACACAGTGAATTATAGAGAAGGTTTAAATATGGGCTAGTAGATCCATCCAATAAACGAGCAGTCACCACAGTGAAAGCAATTGAACATGTTAGAGGAAAGAAGATGGGAACTCTGCGAGCATCAAAGATATTCAAAGTCCTGCGAACAACCCTGCAAAGATTGAGCCAGGCAGATAAAACTCCAGAAGTCGTTGTTAATGCAACAATAGGTCGAAAACCATACCTCACCTCAGAGTTGGAAGAAGCATTGGTTCGGTACTTGCTTGTCATGGAACAGAAATTCCATGGATGCACTATTTGAGATCTACAGAGAATGGTGTTCATGCTTGCAACTAGAAATGGTGTCAGCACCCCATTCAAAAACAACCAAGCAGGGCTGACCTCTTTCTGAACTCTGAACAGACATCTATATTTTAAGATTTACATTTATATACATTATTTAGTTGTAAGTTAGTCAGTAAGCCAAATAAGAAACATTGTAAACACCAAAATGTAAAAAAAAATACAATAAAATCATTATTATTATTATAAGAAAGTTGTGTCTCTCGGATTTGAATGACAAAAAAATGTTAACTATTCTGACTCACATATGAGAGACATGGCATGCTATGTGTAAACGACAAAATGAAAATTTAATTTTGTTGTGCAAGTATTTCATATATAAAGTAATGGTGACTGAAGGGTTAATCATTCGCCACCAAAACTATTGTGACGTAGAACTGATAATATTTGAAAAGGAAAACTGTTGTAATTGACTAGCTGAGGTGCATTGTAATTAATGAAACAGAACACAGGGATATTATAAATTAATGTAATGGATATAATTTAATTTAACATCTTTGTGGAATTGTGAAAATTTTAACGACGCCACAACTACGTTCAACGTTCAAATCCAAACCGAAAATGATAAATGATTGGAGTAGGAATGATTGGATTGGATGGGTTTTGTAATTTTGTTTTGGTTTTGAGCTCGTGTCACGTGAAGGAATTACAACGTTGTCAAGTGCCGTGTTTTTTTTATGTAACCAGACTTTACATTTTGGAATATTTCTGTTTTTTTCATTGGATTAGGAAATTTCCCCTCCTTTCTGGTTTATTTATTTATTTATTTCACACTTAAACGGGCGGACCCTGTACTAACTATTACAATACATTTTCTCTAACTAAAGACATGACAAAAAAAAAAAAAAAAAAAAAAAAAAAAAACAGGTACTAATTTCAATTTAAAAAAAAACGAAAAGTGGGAAATTTTTATAAAGAAAAAATTGCCAGAGTTTACTAGAAAATCGCCATTTTATTAATTTGTTTTTGTTTGTGTTGTGATTTGTAATTTGTTGATGTCGCGTTATTTTTCAGTTCCATTACTTTATGTTTTAAAATTTGTTGATCTTTTGACTACTTTAAGTTATTCTGTATTATTTCCCAATTTACTTATAAATATTGTGTATAATAATTTACTTATAAATATTGTGTATACAAAATTAAATATAATAAATAAATTAATCATTTATTCTTTTATTTTTCTTTTCTTTTTTACAGAGGACCCATCCTAAGCCATTTTTATTTATACATATTTGATATTAGGGCAAAATCATTCAGGATTTTATTTTATATATTGTTTTGAAGAAAATCAGAAATTTATTTAATTGTAATTGAGAATGTTTACTTCCCCGAATGTTTACTTAAAATATTGGTAGCATTCGGAGCGCACTCTCGTTTGACTTGAGTAAGTTATAAAAAATTGTGGTGGGGGTAACTAGACTATACCAGAATGGATTAGGATTTGGATTCTGGTAAACTTTAGTTATATAAAAAAACACGACTAAGCTTACTTTTTCTCTAATTTTTTTCAAGGTGTGTTGAGGGGTATTTTTCTATTGGATAATTTTTTTTCCAGGTTCGACATTTCCATTTTATTCCAAGGTCAACTTCACCACATTCGTAAAAGAAAATTGCTTTTCGGTACTTTTAAAGATAAACAATTGATTTAACCTATAAAAGAACTGGAACCAAGAATTTTCTATTTCCATTTTGGTTAGCCAAAATGGAAGAAGGAAGAGGAAATTTCCTCTTCCAAAAGAAAAATGACTAGCTTCCAGTATGGTTAACTTTGGTTAGAAAGAAAAATACGGCTTCGGTTTGCCAACGTTGCCCCCACCTCTTCAGGTTTTTTTTGTAACGAAGGCGCGTTTTTAAACATGGCAACAGTGGTTTTACAAAATTTACTGATAAAAGTAACCGCCAAATTTTTAAATTTTAGAGCTGAGTGAACTGTTACTGACTCTGATATCATATAACATGTATTATAATATATAATTTCTTTGAGAGCCAGCATCGATGGCGCGTTGAATGCACCGGACCTCGTAGGATCATCAAGTTAAGCAACGTCCAGCGAGGTGAACACTTCGTGATGCTGGCATTCTGGCCCAACCCAGGCTGGGTGAGGTAAATGTAGGTAGCAGGTCTGGTATGTAAGTTCCCTGTGAATGAGAGAAGCAAATAATACCAAAATAAAGGCTAGAATAGCTACATAGATACTACTCTTTTTTGAGAATTGAGTGGTTAAAAATGTCATAACTATCATACAAGTTTGTTCAGTTATCATATCAAGTGAATTCAAGTGTAGTTTTTCAATACTAAAGAATGTGAAGTATCTTTTCTATTATTTCCAGTAATAATTGATGAAAATATTTACTGCAATCACTTTTAAGAGATCAAGTCACCACTCTGTGTTTCTCTCCTAATTTTCTTTTGAAAAATGAGAAATATAGCCCCATTGATTGAAGGTAACTATGTAACATGTTGAAGTGGGATCTTAGAGTGTGTTTCTAAATAGTACTGTTGGCAACAGGAAATTCTTCTGGTGGGTTGCATTATGTGTCGAGTGATTTAAACAATGACACCATAAATGCTACCATTGAATCCAACACTTAAAAAAGAAACACACATGGTTAATAATAATAACACTATTCAGTAGAAGGCAACCACCAGGCAAGGTTAATGCTCAAAGCATTTTCTAGCACCTAGCCCTCAAAGTATTGTTTTTAAGTGGTCACAAACTCGAATTTATGAAGAAAAATCTGTACATTGGGTGGTATTTGAACCAACGGACCCCTACACTACCTGTAATACCAGACTTGTGCCTTAACCTCTTGACTACCTATGCACAGTAAGTAAACAGTGCCATTTCAAAATGTGAATTCTTCCCATCACAAGGGGGAAAAATGTAAACAAACCAGGTCAAACTTCAAACATAGTGTGTAGAATTAAGAAGTGTGGAAACCACCCCCTGCCAGGTGTCCTCAGCACTAGTACATCAAAAGAATCTCCTCTCCTCGTCCTGCTCAAAATTTCTTCTCCCATATCAAATGTTAATATAAACATATCAAATGTAACATAAATGAACCGCAAGAAATATTCTACTCCTTTGCAATTGTGTCACCCTATGTGGTGTTTCCATGCAACTGGGGTTTGTTTCCTCACTTCTTAATTGTTACATCAACTACATCAGATATATACATGATTTTCTTTCAGAATGTTGCCTTTGTCTAGAAAATCATAAAGTTAAAGATTGCTATATACTAAAACACCCCATTAAAATCAAAGATACAGCAACAATGTGTAAAGCATATGCAACACTACCATCTGTTTTATCTATTGAAAAAATGCAGGATGGGAAAGAAGTAGTAAAATCCAAGTCAAATTTATCAAAAGGAACCAGATTTGGACCTGTAGATTCCAAAACTATGGAACATGCTCCCTGTGACAGTGAATTTCCTCTTAAGGTAAATCATTGTTTATTTTTTCATAGGTAATACCTATCTATTGTATTAATAATAATAGAAAATTTTATAAAGGCTAATTTTTATAAGTAAACAAAATTATGAGGTTATGTTACACAATTGATGCATTATTTAATAGAGAAAAAATCATGAATTTTAGCTTTGAATGAGTTTGTGGATGGAGCATTAATCATGGTATCAGTTAATGAATTCCAGTTACAAAATACCCTGTTACTAAAAAAATATTTTCTAACATCTTTTATATTTCTTTCTTTAAATATTTTTCTAGAATGACCTCTGGTTCTACTTGAATTATTTAATGTGAACATGTATTTAAGGTCAACACTGATTTTATTACTGAAAAAACGGGAAGAAGATTTTTCCTCTTCCAAAAGAAAAATGACTTGCTTCCAGTTTGTTCATTTTATTCCAGTTGCATCCACTTTGATTAGAGTGAAAAATATACGGCTGAGGTGTGGAGCAGAATTTTTAACCCTGCTGGATATTAAACCCAGGCCATCATGCATGCAAGACAGACTATGTATGCTACTCTATGAGGCCATGGTGATAGTAAATTATAAGAAAATGCTAAAATATAAAACAACAAAAAATATCTTATCCCACAAACTTGATATTTTTCAGGTCATACTGGACACAAATCAGTTTGAATATTTGAACACTGATGACAAGACAGTATGTAACTGGATGTGTCTTGTCCATCCTGCAGATTGTTTCCAAGATTGCAATCTCGTTGCTTACCAGGTAGATTTGTTAGCAAATATCATTGTAAAGAAATAGTCTACTTTTTATAAACAATGAAAAGAAAAGTATCATGTCATGTGAAATTGGTATTTGTTTATGTACCCATTGGTGTTTCAATTTCCATATATTTTTTAAAAGTACATATCTGTGTCAATCAAAATCTCATATCACAATTACTCAAACTTGATTTTCAAAATCTTTGCTGAACCTGGGACTTGAACCACCAACATCTGGTTCAGAGTCTGTCACCCTATCAATCAAGCTACTGAGGTGGTTGAAATTTCAATATACATAAAGGTGATAATGGTTTATCTAAAACTGTTCATGTAAAATAACCAACCAGTTCTCATGAAGTTAAGCAACTTCCAGTGTGGTGAGGATATAGATTGGTGATGGTTCATGTTTCAAATCTGGTCATCATGACAAACCACGTTCTGCTGGCTATTCTGGACCCCACTCAGGTTGGGTGAGGGTAAATTTGTTAGCTGGGTTGTTTACCCAGTGAATGGTGCGTAAAACTTCAGTCATGATATGATCATGTAGTCGAAAGTGACATTAAACCCAAATAAACAAACCATGTGAAGAGTTAGAGGTTGCTCACAAGGTCTGTACAAAAATATTGAATCAAGTAGCCGTGCCTTGGCCAAGTAAAATCGTCTTATCCTCTTCCTTCCCAATGTGCATCTGAATGCACATTTTTTTGGTAATGCTATCATACCAAGACAAAATTGTCCCGCCTATAATAACGCACAGAGTTCTCCTTCCTTTGAAAAAACCTCTGTGGTAAAGATCCGTTCACATTAAAGATTAAAATCAACATGAGTTCAGAAAAGTGTTTGTGCATTTGAATGCACCTTGGGAAGATACCATTATAAACACTATATTGCGATCGGGAAGATAACACTACTCAGAAAATGTGCATTTGGATGCACATCGGACAGGTACCACTACAAATGATAAATGCGCTTGGGAAGGAAGAGGATATGCTTGCTTGTGTTCAAACATACAAATTGTTCTTACCAATATTCCATTTGAATATGAATGAGAACTTCCTAATATCACGAAATTACTTTCTTTTATTTTCCTGTATTATCTATTATTATTTATTATTAATATCTATTACTACTGTTTCAGACTGAATTTTGTATTTTCTTTTCTGCATTGAAAGACATTGATGTCAACACTGAACTTAAAGTATACTATGCACCATTTTATGCAGACAAAATTGGTGTACTTTTTACCAGAACCACAGTAAGTATAAATTGTGTGAATTTTCAAGAATCTACCACATAGTGTTATTCCTCCCAAAATATTACTGTATAAATAATTAACATAATAAATATGTTTCACCCATTATTTGCCATCTGAAACTTAGTATCATGCTAGGAAAACCTTTCTGTAGCAATAGAAAGGTATGAACTTTATTACAGCTTCTGTATGATACTAACTTAGGTACGCCAGGCACCTACATCTATTTACTATTAATTATGAAACTGTTCTTCTTCTATCTATCTAATTCTTGATTTGTCCATTAAAATAGCATCTTATATGTATATTATTTAAGTCCAGGAATTTTATTTATAAAATTTTTGGGGGAAAATGTACTAGGTATATATTATAATGTCCAAAAGAAAATCTTCTTCTTTTTTTTTACTCTATCTTTTGCCAAACCTACCTGATGTTGGAGTTTATTTGATGAAGTCTTGTTCTCCACTTGTTGGTCTCTAAGGCGCCCTCCCTCTTTCAACACTTCTCTCTCAAGTCAAGACCCACCCTCTTTCTCCTTCCTTCCACATCAAATATCTAAAAAGCAAAATAAATAGCATCTAATGGTTTCATTGTTTTAAAACACTAGTCTACTATTCTGATTGATACTCCAGCCTACGTGGCGTAACGGTTGTGACAACTGCCCGTAGTCCAGAGATCCTGAGTTCGATTCCCGGTTGGAGCAGACTTTTGGCACAGAAAATTCTGTTCCCTCCGAACATGTGAGACTGGCAATTCTGGCCCTACTTAGGCTGGGTGAGTTTAATGTGGGTAGCTGGTGCGATTCCCAGCGAATGGAGGGTAAAACCCTTATCCTTTCTACCTCAAGTCAGGACGTTAAACCAAATAGAATCAATGACACGGAATTATAATTATATTATTGATACTTTCAAATCACAAAGTCTGCTTTAATGGTCATGACCATTGGTTCTGTGAACTGTAAACCTCACACAGCCAGCGTCGATGGCATGTTGAATACACCGGTTCCCTTCAGAACACCGAAGTTAAGCGACATCCAGCGAGGTTAAGACTTGGATGGGTGACCATTCAAATTCTAATTCTCGTGACGCTGGCTTTTCCCGGCCCCACTCAGGCTGGGTGAGGTCAATGTGAGTAGCAGGTTTGTGAGTTTCCTGCGAATGGAGGGTAAAACCCCCGTCGTGATATGACCATGGCAGTTGAAAGCGACGTTAAACCCCACTTAAAAAAAAAAAAAAAAAAAAAACCTCACACATATTCAACTATAGCATAGTAAATGTTCAATCAAGGATGAGGACATCGAAACTTTTCATTCAATACTCCACTTAATAGGTTTTAATTAAAAAATATCAACCGGCTCTTTTTTGGCATTTTTTCGATTTATTACCACAGTGTGGCCCCTTAGCTTTCACGATCACCAAATTTTACTACTGAACTTAAATATATTTTCTCAACACTTCTTCAAAATTTCAAGAGCCTTGCTTGTTCCAATAAAAATGAAAAAATCATTTTCAATTTTCACCAAAACGGCCCCCATTTGGCCCCGAGTGGCCTCATTCGGCCCAAAACTATAGGACCCCAATGAAGATGTATACAAAATTTAATCAATTTTGAAGAATCCGTTCGAGAGATATCACGGAATAGACAGACAGACAAACAAAAGCCTAATCGTGTGGTATACAAGTTAAAACAGGACCTCACTTAGTGAGGTCGCTTTGCTCCCTCACTGTGTTCGGTTAATTAATGCTTATTCTCATTTTCAGCTATCAGCTAATGTCAAAGATTATGATGACATGATGTTTGATGATCTAGGAAGTGAAGCATTGGGCCCTAACGACCCCTTGGGTCCTGATGATATGATGGAGGAAATTAATGAAGTGCCTGACTCCCCTCCTTGTGCTGACAGAAGTACCAGTAAGTTTAACTCAATTTAATATTTTCTAATTTGGATTATTAAAAAAAAAAAAAAAAAAAAAAAAAAAAAATCGTACTAGTACTTTTATACTTACTAATTATTATTTTCTTATTATTTACTATTTCAACTTGGTGTGTGACTCACACAAAATTTCATTAGCAGAGTTTTAAATATTTATTTTCTCTAGGTCATTTACATGTCTCCTTTGTACCTATACATCTCATCATGTATGCGTAAGGCTAAGTATAATTGTTCCATTTTCACAGCCTTAGGTGTAACAGATAACTAGAAAGTGATAGTAATACAGATCTCCCTCCGCCACTCTAAAATTGATCACATTATCTGAGAAAATTATGAAAGGTTCATTCAATGAGCATAATTCTAATCTACCTAATCTCCCGTAGCAGTCATACCCAAGTGAATTTAAATTTTGTTTCCTTGAAAAGTACTGGAAACGGACTGGTTAATAGTATAAACAAGATTGTTCCTCGCACAGAATTTCTTACTTTGTTTTGTATTTGTTTTTTTTTTTAATCTTAGAGCTCTTGCTTATTTTCATATCTCTTCTGATTTTTTTTTTATTTTTTTTTCATAGAAAACGTGGCTCCATTAGACGTCAGTAAATTGTCCGCCAAATCTCTGGGAGTACAAAAAAATAAACAAGAGTGGAGATGCTCCACATGCGACGCTGTGTTTTCAACCATTCCCGACTTTGCCAAACATTTGCATGGACACTATGCAGCACTTGTGAGTTCTCTTTATGTTTTATTTGAGTACCTAAATACTGTTGCTGAAGCTATCATGTGCTTCTTTATGCTAGATTTTTGCAATTTATCGTGCAGATCTCATTCCATGGATTTTGAATTTGGCTTTTTTCCAACAAAAGTTTCATATTTTTTACAAATATTTCTAACAAAAATATGATTTTTTCCACATTTTGATCCCGAAATATCCGAAACAACTGTGTTGTCAGTGTACTTATCGGTAAAATCAACAGATATTTACCAAGAAACCCTCCAAATAGATTCAATTATAATTCAACACTATCTTGCATTTTAGGGTAATAAATTGAAAGACAAAAATCCTACAACTACAAGTTCAAATGAAAATGTTGTCCCCAATTCGGATATGCTGTTACCATTATCAGGAGTTTACAATATACATTCTGAAACAAATCAGGTGTCTTCCACAACCCTTCCTACAAGTCTAAATTTGGGTGAGTAGTTGAGTGTTTGAATTTTTTAAGAAATAGATAACGTCCTACCGTCCTACAGTAAATGAAATTATGGTGAAACCAATATATTCAGACTGGAAAGAAGAAAAGACTCAGTGAAACTTAACATTTGGGATCTTGTGCTAGTACCAGAAGATAAATTATTCATTATCCTTTGATCTTCATGTATAGATTCACTGATAACGTATGTAACTTTTCTGCTATGGTGCATAATGGCACCATACCACCTGCTGGATTAAATAAACTTCACACGAATGAAGCATCTACAGTTCTTCTCGAACGGTATTAATAGTCTTACAGCAGCATCATATTATGCAATCGAATTAAAGATATTTACGATCAAAACGTTCATTTTAAGGTAAATAAAATTACATTATTTTTATATAATATACCTACATATTAAAAAACTATAATTCTATTTTTTTTCAGGTGATGAACTTCATGTCATGTCGGATTTAAACCTTTCCTACATCAACTTCATCCCATCGGGCTCAATGTTGTACCTGGACTCGATACCAAGAAATATCGGAGATGTCAATTCAAAACCGAAGCCACCTGCCAGAAAGGTATTAATAATTATGTCCTCTATTATCATCATCATAGGGTGGCGTCATCGTGAACGATGGTAGCCAGACAGTGGAGGAATGACTCAGCACTTCTACCACTGTCTTTACAAGGAGGCTAATAATTGACAAAGACCCCCCAGAACCAAGCCAATGCTGGTACACTCCCTGTTTATAGTCCCCCAGCCAGACTAAAAAAAAAAATATATATACACATCAATAAAAATATATTTTTATATATGTTTAATATGTATATATCTGTCTGAGAAACCATAAACAGGAAAGAGACCAGCAGTCTGGCTGGAGGGCTACAAACAGGGAGTAGACCAGCATTGGCTTGGTTTTGGGGCCCTTGTCAATTATTAGCCCCCTTTGTAAAGACAGTGGGTCTTACCTTACCTTACCAAGTGGCACTACAGCCCGATGTGAGCCTTGGCCTCCTCAAAGACAGTGGGTCTTGGGTTCGAAATCGGGACCTTCCGCATGGCAAGCGAGTGCCTTACCACTGAGCTAATCGCGCCCTCATTTCATTTCAGTCTGTCCCGGTAGCTCAGTGGTAAAGGCGGCACTCTGTGAATCCAAAGATTGCAGAGGTCGTGGGTTCGAAACCCAGCCGGGACATGACAAGTTATCCTCCCATTTGGAATTTTTACCACATAATAATATGTCTTGGGCTTACTGCTGGAATACTGGGACTTTAATAGTCTTAATCGGGCAGTATAAATAAGGCGATATTATTATTATTATTTCAGATGATAGTTTGCGAAATTTGTGACAAAAAGTTCGACAAGCCCATCAACATCTTGCGGCACCTGAAGAAGCACTCTGGGGAGTTCCATTGCGGCCGCTGCAGCCGCGTGTTTGCTCGCAAGGAGACGCTGCAGGTCCATGAGTGCGTCAATCTGATCTACAACTGTGACCTGTGTGACCGAACATTCACCCATGTCACGCTGTTTCGGCAGCACAAATCGGAGCATCTCAGACGCTCAGGTATTGTTTGGTTTTTTTTTTATATATAAATTATATTATCAAACATTATTTTAAAACTTTAATCACAAAATAATTTTTTTAAAGCTTTATTAGGAAGACAAAGTACGATATTAACAGTATAAAATGAAGAAAAAAAAAAAAAAAAAAAAAAAAAACAAAAAAAAACAAACAAACAAATGACAAAAATAAATAAGTAAAAAAGAAAATAACAATAATGTCCTACCTAAAGGGCGGGGTTATTGCCTGTGGCATTAATTTAAACAAAACTACGACACAGAAAAATATTATCTTTTTAATTATACATCGTTATTATAACATCATCAGGCTCGTGGTTTGCCCTTTGGACTTTAACCCTAGATATAGTTATGAGTACTGACCACGTAGCACCAGTTCAGGGTCTGTCTCTGAACATGACCTTACAATTGAAACGGGCGCTAACAACCCGTTCCCCCTTAACCAAAGTAAAGTTTAATTGTGTGTCGTGTTTTTAAATAATCATCATATCATCATAGGGTGGCGTCATCGTGAACGATGGTAGCCAGACAGTGGAGGAATGACTCAGCACTTCTACCACTGTCCACAACAAGGGTTGGATGGAAAAGATTGCCACAGGTAATAACCCCGCCTTTTAGGTAGGACATTATTGTTATTTTCTTTTTTCTTTTTTACTTATTTATTTAATCATTTTGTTTGTTTATATTCTTTTCTTAATTTTATACTGTTACCTGTACTTTGTCCTCCTAATAAATCTTAAAAAAAAAAAAAAAAAAAAAAAAAAAAAAAAAAAAAATGACAAGGGCCCCCAGAACCAAGCCTAATAATAAATAAAAATAAAAACGCTTGCATACGAGTCTGCAACCATTGGGACATTTTCATCTTTACTATTCAAGGTCTAAAACTTAACTGACCAAATTTCGTATTGTGCGCATGACACATACTTTTTCTCTTCTCTCTTTTTATAATTTAATATTTCGTTATTGTGCGCATGACACATACTTTTTCTCTTCTCTCTTTTTATAATTTAATATTTCGTTACATAATTTCGTCACATAATTTCGTTACATAATTTCGTCACATAATTTCGTTACATAATTTTGGTTATGTGCCAGAGCAAAGACATGAAAATGTCAAAAATATGTAAAAATATGTCTTTGACCTCACAGGCAAATTCACTCTGGAGTCTCTGTCCTGTCATGCCTGCTCTCACCAGAGCGACACCATCACGGACTTTGTCCAACACCTACGAAGCCACAACACGAACACCCCGCTACTGCAGAGCATCAAGTGTCCCATCTGCGGGCAGACCTACTCGCGTCCACGGGTCTTCTTTAACACTCACTTGAGAACTCATGAGGTAATGGGACTACCTGTCTTGCGCTGACAGTCTAAATAAGTTATCATATTTGTGTTAATCACTTTCGTGATATTACAACTACTCAAACTCGCTTTTCTAAATCTACGCTGAAACCGGGACTTGAACCACCGACCTCCAGGTTACAAGTCCGCTGCCTTATCGATCAAGCTACTGAGGTCGGTGACAGTCTAAATAAAGCACTACTTATACTTATACTATAAACCCGAGGTAATATTTATCTTTCTCAGTGCCTATTTGTCCGTCTGTCCCGGTAGCTCAGTGGTAAAGGCGGCACTCTATGAATCCAGAGATTCCAGAAGTCGTGGGTTCGAAACCCAGCCGGGACATGACAAGGTATCCTCCCATTTGGGATTTTTACCACATAATAATGTGTCTTGAGCTTACTGGTGGAATAATGGGACTTTAATTGTCCTATTCGGGCAGTATAAATAAGGCGATATTATTATTATTATTATTTGTTCTCACCGTGGCCGTCTGGTGTAGCGCTCTCAGATTGAACGCACGGTGACCTGGGTTCAAATCCCAGCAGGGTAGAAAATTTTCTAGACAGTACTTTATAGATGTCTTGGGTCTGCTCATTCCTCGTTAAAAAATAAAAAATTGTTTCTTGTATGAATAACGACTATTGTCGGGCGACATTAGGAAAATATTACTTGTGCAAATTATGTAATGAGGAGTTAAGTGGGTAGGAGTTAATGCTGAGCTAGCCATTAAATAAATTAGCTAGTAGCTTTTTACAGAAATATTAGTCTCTCACTCACTTATGATTTGTGGTCTGTGTTGTAACTTGCCTTTCCCGTAGTTTGCCTCCCCTCTGATTGCCAAGAACTGCGAGAAGTCACACCATACTTCTTATTTAAGATCCACGCCTATCTTTCTTTGATCATCTTTTTACTTTACTCTAAAGATTTTATTACTTTGTTTTTTTTAGAGAAACGTTTACTGTCATCAGTGCAAGGGCGTGTTTCTTGGTCGTAAGACTTATGAGAAGCACAGCTGTTTCAATGAGAAAAGCTTGGAACCTCAAGCTCCAGTGAAAATCAAAACAAGAATGTATCGATGTGCTGCCGTTAGTTCTCCTGGTAAGCTTTGTTTTACTATTATTATTATTGTTATTATTTATTTATTTTTTTACAAAACTTGCAACACAACATCACAAAAAAACTCAAAAATTTAATATATTACTTTTTCACAAAACTTTCCACATGCATAGTACATTAGTACATATCCATATCCGTTCCATCATGCCCTAATGGGTCGTTGTGTGAAGCCTTTGCAGACAAGTTTTTTATTTATTTATTTAATAACAGGATATCATATACAAAGGTATTTTTCCTAAGCTAAAGCTTTCTTGGGGTTTTGGTTGATTTTTTGAGTTATCAAGTAGGATATCAAAGTTCATGATATCCAGATGCGAGATATGATATTAACAGAGATTTGAATTAGATTAAAGTATCACCATATCTAATCATATTGGCGATAAAGAGATACAAAATATATTGAAAGGATAAATTTATACCTATCAGTTCTATGATACATTGTTATTCCAAATGCCGAATTATAAAACAGGAATAAATTTAAGATAAGCCAGACCTCTCTCTTGGTTATCCTCTAAAACTCTGACTTGAGGCAGGGTCTAACTTATCTTAAATTTTAATCCTGTTTTATAAATCGGGCGTTAGTGCGTTTAGAAACTCTTTATAGCAATTTTTTGTATCTTCGATAAGGCGGCAGACTTGTTTCGGAGGTCGGTGGTTCAAGTCCAAAGCTAAGCAAAGATTTAGTAAACCGAGTTTGAGTAGTTGTGATATCACAATAATTGCTTCTTGCATCCTCGGTTCCCTTCCGGAAGGACGGTCCCTGGGACAAGTTTTTTTTATATTTAATAAAACTAAATAAAACATTCCTCTTCCAATTAAAAAAAAAAATGAATAATTGTGAACAACACTAATTTGATAACTTTTTTTTTTTAAACTTAACTTTGACTTATTTTTTTGGAATGATCTATTCAGAGACTCAGACTTCCAGCCGCTTCACTTGTGACATCTGTCTGACTCAATTCACCGAAGACACTCAGCTGCAGATCCACAAAGCTCAGCACGAGGAGGCTAGCGTTCTGAAGAGTATTCCTGTCCTGTGTGACCACTGTGGCAAGTCTTACGAATCTGCCACCAGCCTGAGGAAACACATCTACAAAATACATGTTCATAATAAGGTATTATTATTATTATTACTATGTTGTTGTTGTTGTTGTAGCCAACTTGGCTACAGCTGGAGGGTTGAGTGATGGTCTCCAGCCAACTTTATTTCAAAGTTGGCTCGTCCTCAACCACATATTTCTATGTGCGATCAACCATCATGAGGACGTAGTATTATTACTATAGTATACTTTATTAGGTAGAACAAAAATATATACAGTAAAATACAATGAAATTATAAAGAAAATAATAAATGTATTGAGCAAAGAAACAAGAAGAAAAAAGAGAAAGAAGCTAAAGTCCTACCTAAAGGGTGGGGTTATTGCCTGTGACGATCTCTTCCACCCAAGGTAAGTGAAATAATATTATTAATATTGTACCATTTAGTGGAAGTTATGTAAGGTAATCACTAGACTAGGTTAATGCCTAAAGTAAGAATACATAGCATTGATGGAAACTTTTAATGCGATGCGATGTTCAATGTATACACGTCTATGAAGGGAGCTTTGATGATAGCGATGGAACTTTGATGATAGCGATAGTACTTTGATGATACCGATGGAACTTTGATAATAGCGATGGAACTTTCATGATAGCTATGATGAAAATGTAGCATGGAAAAAAATAAGTTCTATTTTTACCGTCAGTATTATTTATAATTATAGGACGATGAATGTTGGAAGACTTGGAATCACTTGGTGAATTAATGTAGTAACTGGGGCTTTGAAGCCGAAAGACCTAAGTTTTCCAGTTACTGGGGTTTAACGAAGAAAAGGCCGCTGGTTCAATAACGCTACTACGAAAGGTGTATTAAAGAAAAGTAAATTTACACGGAAAGATAAAAGGAAGAAATAGACTACTACTACGAAATGAGATTGGAGGGTTTTACCTTGAGTACTTGTACCAAGTACTTACGCCTTTAGAAGTGGATCAAAGGTGGTACATCGAGGAAGGAGAGAAGACGTAACCCTGACCACTTGTTATCACATTGTCGTTCCGAATCTATCGTACCGAATTTCTGGCTTTCTTTGTAAGATCATAATTATGATATGCCTATCATCTTATATCGAAGTCTTATCTCTAACAGTTAGGGGCGGGGCGTAGAGATCGAGTGATTTGGGCGGGCAAAGTTTGGAGGCAATTCAAACTGGAGTCACATGGCGTGAACACTTGGAATTTCCACCACTGTCTATACATTTATACAAGGAGGATTAAAGTTGACTAGGGCCCCAGAATCAGCTCCAGATAGAACTTGTATTTCATAGCTCCTATCTTATCCCAACCAGATAATATGCAAGGAGCCGTCCTGCACGAAGCAGTTCGACTCCGAGGCGCAGCTGCTGCTGCATATTCAGAGCCACCAGGACACCCGGGGGGGAGCCACGCCCCCCTGGGACGACTGGGACCCTACCCGTGCACCTACTGCAGCAAGGTGTTCCGAGTGAAGCGCTACCGCACCCGGCACATCCTCATCAGGCACGGCGCAGACTTCAAGCACGAGTGTCCCGGCTGCGACAAGAAGTTCAAAGACAAGACCTATCTCAACTCGCACGTGAAGAAAATGCACGGCGACACGCCCAAAGTGCGGCGAACCAATTACAGGTAATTCGGAAGAGAACGCCGTTGGCATTAGAACCGCGCTTGATCAAGTTTTGTTTTCTTAATTTCAATATATATGTATGTCTGTCCCGGTAGCTCAGTGGTAAAGGCGGCGCTCTGTGAATCCAGAGAGGTTCCAGAGGTCGCGGGTTCGAAACCTAGCCGGGACATGACGAGTTATCCTCCCATTTGGGATTTTTACCACATAATAATACGTCTTGGGCTTACTGCTGGAATAATGGGACTTAATAGTCCTAATCGGGCAGTATAAATAAGGCGATATCATTATTATATGTCATTTGTAAATAAAACTTGATCCAACATGTTTAATAATAATAATAATACTTAGGTTTAAGTATCATTTCCATGGCTATATTGGTTCATATTGTGGTGATTTTAGGTTCTGTGACTTAGAACATCTCAGATCATACGCGATAGACTACTGAATTTACTGGAACGCACTTGACTGATGGCCGGTATTGTAACCACTGTCTCCTGGCCTAAAAATCATCAGTTCAAACTTTGTTTCTATTGATTGTAATGTTTCTAAATCTGTATTCTGTTTAAAGATTTGCTTTGTTCTCCGTAGTAACTACCTCCATATGTTAATAAAATAACTTTTATATCAGTCACTTTTCACTAATATTTGATAGTTGGCACATTAGTGCGTGTGATAATTTCTGGGGTTAGAAAACTGACGAGTACGGGTTTATATTCCAATGCCCTGTGAAAACCCATTTTTATTAACATGAGATTCATAATTAGGAAATCTTTAGCATTAAAAGTCACTTTGTTAGAGAAGTAGATCCAATACTATTATAATAAATGCAATATTACCATGCACTAGTAGTTAAGTGTTTAACGCGCTAGTCTGGTAACCCATTCAGCGTAGGCATCTGTTGGCGTTGGTTCGAATCCCACCCAGTGCATGAATTTTTCCTCATTAATTTAAGTTTGTGACCACATAATAATAAGACTCTGAGGGTTAGGTGGTAGAAAATGCTTTGAGCATTAACCTCGCTGGTGGTTACCTTCCACTAAAGAGTTATTATCTCTTTAGTGGAAGGTAACCACCTATCCACTAACGAATCCCGCTAGAGGACTATAAACAGAGAACAGACTAGCCAACCCTTACAAGCCAGGCTAGCTTGCAGTTTCCTAAGGGTTTAATCTTAATATATAAATGTCAAAGTCACTGACTGACTGACTGACTGACTGACTGATCATCACTGTTTCTCCGAACTGGTAAGTCCTAGGAAGCTGAAATTTGGTAGGTAGCTTTGTCTTATAGTCTAGATGTGCAATAAGACGAAATTCCCACTACAACACCTGCCATTGGCGAAAAAGGACTTTTTGCTTTCACGGCCATGCCTCGGCCCGCAAAGCGGGCGACAGCCCGCTAGTGGCTTATAAAGAAAAGTCAAAGTCCTCATGATGGTTGATCGCACATAGAAATATGTGGTTCAGGACGAGCCAACTTTGAAATAAAGTTGGCTGGAGACCATCACTCCCCCTCCAGCTGTAGTCAAGCTGGCTACAACAACAAGAGTTATTATAATAAATAAACTAATAAACTGTCCTTCTCCTTCCTCTTATCAGGTACAGCTGTCATCTGTGCAAGCGCTCATTTGTGCAAAAGTCAGCCCTGAGAAAACACATAGAATCTCACTCGGTAGTAGTCTCCTACGCTTGCTCTTACTGTCCTAAAGTTACTGTACGAGCTAAACGAATGCTGCACCATCTGTCAGCCGTTCATGCAGACAAGAAGCCTGAGTGGAACAACGAGCCATTCTTCAACCAACTGAGAGTTGTCAAGGATCTCAGTGAAACCACCTCTGCGGCTAATGAGCCATACCAGGACGGAGTCCACCGTCAAGACTATGTAGAACCACATATAAGTCATCACCAGAGCTTGGAATTCCAGAGCCATGAGATTCCAGAGTACCAAGGCTATCAGGATCAAGCGCACATGCATGTCATGGACCATGATAATCTACTCTCGGATGATCCAATGAAACTGTTTGATCTCAACACAGAATCTAACTCTAATGCTGCCACTCTGAAAGGTCGGGAGCTACCGGTCGACAGCATTACTAACTTTGACCTGTCCGTGTTCTACAATGAAAGTGAGGAGTTACCTTGTGCTACCACTATGTCTTCCGTGTGTCCACCTTCCCAATCAGTGTCCTCCCTTTGTCCCCCAGTGTTGAAAGGTGAGTAGCACATAGTCATGGAGTTAGTGAGATGAGAGTTAGTAGCATACTTATTTCTAATGCAGTCTTGTTAGTAGAGATAGATTCATTTTCAGATTTAAAAAAAACTCCGTTCCCACAAATCTGCAGACGTATCTTCAATTAGAGCAAGCTTTATTTTATTAATTTCAATTTCTATGTTTGTATGTATTCTATGTCATTTGTAAATAAAACTTGATCGAATATGTTTAATAAATATCCACACGTAACCAGTTCATGAAAATCGTCCATTTTGTTGTTTAGAATATTTGCTACGCGTTAATGTTTCGAATACCTCGTCAACAGATATCATAATTGTGTGTAATCACAATGATTATCACTGAATCTCATTTTATTATTATTTTTCTTAACTTGAGTCTCGAACCACCGAGTCTCAAGTCACAAGTCTGCCGCCTCATCGATTAAGCTACTGAGTTCCATAATTATATCTCGTAAATAGTATCACATGAACACCAACTTTTCAATTTTCATCATGTTTGAAATTTTTCCATTAGTTATTATTTTTTCATGAATATTGTAATTGAAAATCGTGTGATGTTCACACCAGTTTGTTAGATATTTTACTAAATGATAATTTTCGATCCCACATTTCAGATAACAATTTGTTACCCGTCTCGACTCCAGTTGTAAATCATCTCTGCTTACCAGACCATATCACTCTACCTTTGCAAACAGTTGAAACTTCCGAGACTTTAGTGTCTGCGCCTGTGTATAGCACTTTGTCAGGTATGGTTTCTTTTAATATGAATAATAATAGTCTTGAGAATTTTGTCAACTTTTAACAATTACATGGATGTTTCTTTTATTTTTATTTTTTAATACTTTTTTAAATACACAGTACAGGTGCAAACAGACACTATAGAAGTGTGGTTGAGGCATTAGACTTAAGTGTGACGTACGGACAATCTTCCACTTTAATATACATTTTCTCTACTGAAAATGTATATTCATTAGCTCAGTGGTAAAGGCGGCACTCTATGAATCCGGAGATTCCAGAAGTCGCGGGTTCGAAACCCAGCCGGGACATGACAAGTTAGCCTTCCATTTGGGACTTTTAACCACAAAATAATACGTCTTGAGAACCGACCTCATTAGCTTGATCGATAAGGCGGTGGACTTGTAACCTGGAGGTCGGTGGTTCAAGTCCCGGTTTCAGCGTAGATTTAGTAAAGCGAGTTTGAGTAGTTGTGATATCACGAATGTGATTAACACAAATATGATAACTTTTTTTATAATACGTCTTGGGTTTACTGCTGGAATAATGGGATATAATAGTCCTAATCGGGCAGTATAAACAAGGCGATATTATTATTATTATTATCCATTAACATGGAATTTATTCACAATACCACCGTTCGATTTCAGTGTCTGAGACGGGAGAGTTCCTGAGTGGTGAGAACCTGCTGTATGTTGTTCTGGATCCAGCCTCCTCCCTGCAGAGTTCTACTGGGACCACTCCCACCTTATCAACAATATCAACTGGTCAGTTCAAACACTCGTGACATTCATCATAAATCTTACTAAACTTTTTTTTTTATGAAAGACTTTGCTTTAAGCCTTGACACCCCTATACAAAAAAGATATTACACCCAAGTCATATACCAAAAAGTATTAAAGTTATGTAATTTGTTAATCACAATTGTTATGTCACAGATACACAAACTCACACTGTTTGATTTTTACGTTTACGAGTCCGCCGCCTTATCGATCAAGCTACTGAGGTCTGCCAAAAAAAGTATTGTTCCTATACCAAAAATGTAAAAAATTGTTAGGTTAGGTCTGTACAGTGCAAATTGTTAGTTTTACAAACAGATTAGTTTATTTTATTTATCTATAAACAATCCGGATCAAGCTTTATTTTTGTTTAATTATACAGGGTGAGCATAAAGTCTCACCCCACCCCTCGTATCTCGAGAATGGCTGAAAATACAAGAAAATGCAAAAACCCGTATTCCTTAATTTTTGAGGGGATTAATTTTCAGCCAAAAAAAAATTTGCCTACAGGGCCCCAGTCAGGCTGGGCATGGACCAACTTTAAAATCTTAAATAGAATAGTATGTCTTGTGGCATATTGTTTTAAAGGTCTCACAGAGAGAATTTCATTACAACAAATTTCAGTGAGCTACGACTTACCGTTCTTGAGATACAGGGTCGGACGTCCTGCGTAATATCCATATATTTTGACCTATAACTCGTTGACCGTAAATTTCAGAAAAATGAAATATGTTGATAATAACTCCTTACGGCAAGAACTTTCGAACAAGTTAAAACTTGATTTGTTTTTTCGTTAAAAATTTTCGGACTGTTCGTCCGGCTGGCTGACGAAACCGGCCAGAAACTTATATCAACAGAGTATATCGAGTTATACCTTTTTCGACAGGGCTTGTCATAAGGAGTTATTATCAACAAATTTCATTTTTTTATAATATACGGTTAACGAGTTATAGGTCAAAAAATATGGATATTACGCATGAAGTTCGACCCTGTATCTCAAGAACGGTAAGTTGTAGCTCACTGAAATTTTTGTAATGAACTTTTCTCTATGAGACCTTTAAAACAATATGCCACAAGACATACCATTCTATTTAAGATTTTAAAGTTGGTCCATGCCCAGCCTGACTGGGGCCGTGTAGGCAAAATTTTTTTGGCAGAAAATTAATCCCCCAAAAAATGAAGGGATACGGGTTTTTGCATTTTCTTGTATTTTCAGCCATTCTCGAGATACGGGGCGTGGGGTGAGACTTTATGCTCACCCTGTATACAATGAACATAGGTATAATAATAATTGAATAAATAAATCCTGATCATCCAGGGTGGTGATAATGCTTTCGGCATTTTCTTCCACGCTAGTTTTCAAGTTGGTTCTGTAAGCCAAACCAGGAAAATCTTGGCAAGAGACCACTCTTCCCAGGAACTCTTCAAAAAATAACAGAACGGCTTTATACTCATTTTGTCCTATATTATACGTTCTTGCCGCTGCTGTTTCAGTAGCTACTCATTTGTCCTCACAAGTAATCAGTGTTCTGTTGAATCTTTATTATTATTATTTAACTCTTTATTAAAAGGACATATGTACAAACAGGTAATGATGAAAATTAAAATACAAAATGTAGATCAATATAAATAAGAAAAAAAGATAAACAACATAGATAACATGAATAAAATATGTACAGATGTCCTAACAAAAGGGGTTATTGCTTATGGCAATCTCTTCCACCCAACCCTTTCTTTCTGACTGACATCAAATAGATTTTGTATAATCATAATTAGATTTTAAGATTGCTCAATTTTTAATTGTCTACTTGTTTAAGGAAAAATTAATAGAGTGGAAGTAACGAGACAAAAGTAATGTTTGGTTTATTTGGTTGATTGCACCAATATCACAGAGGATAACGCTTCACTTTCTCCAAGGAGTACACCTCCTTGGAGAACACTTAAAATGTAATTGAACTTATCCAAGTTTCGATTATTTTCAATTATTATTAAAGTTCATGTTTTTGATAAATTAATATCATTCTCACCTTATAGAGTTTCTGAATATATCTACATAGGTTTGAAAGCTAGCGTTATCATACATATTTGTGTTAGTTATAAGAAATGATGTCATAGTTACTCAAAGCCAAACTTATTATTATTAAGTTAGTTACATATATCTGCATGGATTATGTCAATAATATAAAACTCTGTTTTGTATAATGTAATCTCTTCTGTTCTCCTCAAACCCTTCAAAAAATAAAAAAAGTACCGAGAGTTACTCTTTAATGATTCAGTTTTAGTTCTTAGACGAATAATTTCTAGTGGTTCTGCAAACTGTAGATCCTGCTCACACCATATAACCAATCGTCATGTAGAACAACTCCTAGAACACATTAATTTTCGAATCAACTGTAGAAACATTAGAAATCAAAACTTTCTCTCCCCAGATACCTATACTACATATAGTAGCCAAAACTGTCCAATGAATAGGTTAATGGTAACAGGGAACACATTCTTTACTGAGAGTGACGTAGACCTTTTTTATCACTCTTTGCAACAAATTAAAGATAAATATGTAAATACTTTAGAGATAGCATATTAGTGAAAATTGGGAAACCCGTTGATTTATAAAAATAAATAAATAAATAAAATAAAAAAGACTCGTTATTGTTTTTGCTGTAGCGGTGTATAGTGTATAATACACCGATAAATTTTAATGTGATCCAAGCGCCAAGCTGTGTACTCATGTCCCGGTAGCTCAGTGATCAAGGAGACGGCCTGGTAATCCAGAGGTCGTGGGTTCGAAACCCAGATTGGTCATTACAAGTATCCTGCCATTTGGGATTTTGACCACTTGATGATATGTCTTGGGCTAACTGCTAGAATAATGGGACTTAAAATGCTAACAAGTAATATTACGCCTTGTCTTGGCCCGCAGGTCAAATCCAGGTCACGAGCGTCTAAAGTGGTTGCCTCACGGCTACAGTACAAATAGTCAGCAAAACGGAACCTAGATAATCGTAGTTAATATTTACAAAATAATTTAAATTACATCACATTTAAAATACTTTTTCTTGTTTCCGTACACCATGTGTTACTCCTATTTAAAATTTACTTGAAATAATAGGATTAAAAATAAAGAGTAAGCGTTGTGTTGTATCTCTGGAATAAATTAGCATACAATTTATTCTGAACTAAAAAAAACTTTCTGTGCAGGCTTAGGAAAACATTAGCCTGCGCAGAGTGAGAGCTCCTGGTAAAGTGGTATCTAAGAAGCCCGAGGAAAACAAACAACACTCTTTTCGTTCTTTTCGTCTACCTGTCCATTCACGTGATATAACTTCCCAAGTCTGAGCATTTCAAAATTTGGGGTTAACAAGGTGCAAGGTAAAATCTTGCGTGATAGTTCTCATACATTTTTGACGAAAAAGGTTTGTCGCGTTATTTTCTTTTCACATGTGAGTTTGAAAAGTGTCATCAGTAGAAAAATGTCATCCTAAATGTTTCATTTTTCGATTTTTTTTTTGTTTTCATTCAAGTACCTAGTGCTTTTAAAGTGTCATGTGGGATTTTTATCTGTTCTAAGATTCGTACCTATGTATAAAACGCGTTGGTTTAGTGTTACGAAGTATTGTTACTTATGTTTATATCTACAAATTTTAGATAATAATGTGATCCTTGGTGTACCGTAGAATTAATTAGGTAATTTTCCGCGTTTAAGAAAACTTTACTACTCTTGAACTACCTTGAGAATGTGTACTGTAAGCAATGTATGAAATTGGTTATCGGTAAAGACGAGTTAATTTATTTGAAAAGTGATGTGCTGGTGGAGCAATCAAGCTCTCCTCAATGTAGAAAGCGTCAACAGCGAGAAGCTACCCAATATGATGGATTTGCAAACGGAGATCCTTCCAGCTATCAACGACGCCAAGTATAATTCCAAAGATTACTGCAAGGCGCCATCCACACCTTTGAAGAGAAACCGATCCGTCGTGTCCAAACACATTGAGCTGACACCGCTGTGGCAGCAGATAGCTCAGTACAAGCGTCTCCCTTGTGATCTGGATAAGAGCAAGGTGTTCATTGAGCTTGAGTCCAGACTGAACGACCCGGAGTGGGAGGTGAGGCAGCATGCTCTCAAGTTCTGCGCGGATCTCATCCCATGTCTGGACGCTGCTGACCTGAATGGTCAGTCCCTCCCTGTGCTGCTCTGCTCCATAATAAACAACCTTGGCAACCCTGCCCCTGCTGTACGCATCAGCACAGTAGACGTTATCCTCATCTATTTGAAGCACTGCTCGGATCCCCAGTCCTTCTTGCAGTCATTCATCCCTCAGGCTCTCGAGTCACCCAAGGCCAATCCAAACCTAACGCTAGTTGCTCTTCATTGTCTGCCAATATTTCTCAGTCAAATTCATCAAACCAATCCAAATCTAGGCGGTCAGTATCTCCTAAAGATCGTTCAAAGCGTGTCAAAGAAGATGATCTTAGTGACTTATCAGAAAGAAGCTGTTGAGTGTCTGTCCAAAATCAAGGCTATCATTGGACAGAGGGCATTTGTATCCATACTTGATCATTTCTATCCTCAAGTTAAGGAAGACTTTGATATGTTGTGTCGGGTATACCTGGTCAACAATAGTAATGTTGAGTGCTATATTGCCGATCGTGACGAAAAGAATTCCGACAATTCGTCAGATTCTTACTGCGGTGGCAGCACTAAGAAAGCCAATTCCTACTTGTTCAAAAACAAGCAAGTTCGTAATATCAACGCATGGAATGATGAAAGCAGCGATGACAGCAATCAAGTCGATGCGAGGACATTTGAAAAAGTTAACAGAAGAGAAGCAGATCAAGCACCGGATGAGAATCCAGAAACTTCCACCGAAAGTAATCCCTACGAAACTTACCAATCCACCAATGATACCGTGGACGAAAGTGAGTACTTCCCAGATGATGAGAACAACGAGAATCTCGAAGATGATGAGATAGACGAGAAACTGTTCGGCGAAGACAACTTGTTGTACTCCAGTGATGTAGATGACTTCCTAGGAGAGGATAATGACCTCAACTCTGCCTCTGCGGACATGAAGCGTACGCCGCGCCGTGTCACATTTGGCGGTGAAATTGTCAAACTTAGAACACCAGATAGTGACCATACCGTGGAGGATCTCAAAGTTACCATCGATAACAAAACAAAAAGTAAGACCAAACCTGAAACGTCAACCACCAATGGTCCCGCCCGATGTAGCCATATTCCTGTGCCAATATTCCCAGCGCTCAGCAAAGCCCAGGGCGGGAAACCGAAGAGCAGGCCAGTTGTGAGTGAAGGGGATGATGACTCAACCATTCCCACGCTGGACGGCGGGGAGTCCCTCACCAGCAGTGGTTCTTCCAATGAGCACTACCTGAGACTGGCCCAGGAGGACCATGCAGTGGAGAATGTGGACCTGCTGCGGCTTGGCATTGTGGACAGAGACGTGCTGGACAATCTACCTCGGAGAGTAAGTATGAGCTCATATTTATCCCAGATATCCCACCATTCCCACCTACTCGAACTATTTAGAAGGATTGTTGTGCTGAATTTATTTATTTAAAATTCCCGTCGTGATATGACCATGGCAGTTGAAAGCGACGTTAAACCCCACTTAAAAAAAAAAAAAATTCACTCAAAGAGTAGCCAATAAAAATTGTAGATATTCAGTTGAAGGTCTACTCTCTTTCATTATTTTTCCTTGTTGTAAATATTGAACCGTAGGTACTTTCTTTGCACGGAATTCAAATTAGTTGATCTAAGAAAATACCTTTTAAAGTAGGTACAAAATCTTATATTATTAAATAAAAACCAGGTAATTTTTGTAAAAAAATAAATAGTTAAACTTCTAATCATAAAAGTAAAAGAGTTCCCTCCTAAACCATCAAAAAATGGCCAATCACACAAATCTTTTTTTTTTTACTTGTTTTTACTTGATTCAATTTACTTGTTCCCTCAATGCTGAATCATAAAAACTTCATGAAACTTGAGGAATTAGTCCCATTAAATGGAAACATGCAACCTAGTGCTGTGAACTGAAGAAAAGAGTTCAAATATGAAAGATATTAAAATTCTCCTTATTTTTTATCTCTCGCATATCAATTTTCTTTCGTTTTTATGAACTCTCAAGAGGAAGGCTGACCTCAATCTGAACTAGAAACGTAGAATTAGGTGAGTCAGTCACATGAAACTCATTAAGGCACAATTCCGATGTGGGTTGCCTGGCCAGACGAAAGGAGGAAGGGGCAGGCGGACTTGAGTCATTAGCATGAAAGACGAGAGAGTGAGGCAGAAAAGCCAAGTCCAGACGTCCCTGTAGCATCTAGAGTTGATAAAATGGAAAGTGTTTAAAATCAGTGGCTTAAAACCCTTGGTTGAGCTAAATCTAGTGACTCAATTGTGCTTAAACTATGGGAATTGAAACAAAATACGAGTGCGATTATAGAACGAAAAACTCAAACTATAACGAAAGATAGAACGAAAAACTCAAACGAAAGACATGTCGTGAGTCATGACAGTGTTTCTTCTTTTTTTATCAATAAAACCCCTCCTTCTAGAGCCCAATGTGACGTCCCCCTCAATCGATTATTATCCATAAACTTACTTGAGCTTCCTATGATCACCTCAAAAGAAGTTAGCTCTCCTCACCATTAGTGGATGATCAAATATAGACTCCATGGTTTGATAGTTTGTTTACGAAAAAGCGACAAGCCTCGAGTTATTTGGATATGTTAAAATGCTTCACTGAATAATGCTATCGTTTACATCGCTTGGTATTTGATAAATATTTGTCCCTTAGTGTCACCGGGGTGCAATGCTTCGGAAACCCGGTGTGAGTGAGGCACACAATGTGGCGTGTTAAAAAGTAGAAATAAAGATCGATGGGGAGAGAGAGAGAAAAGGCAAAAAAAATGTTCTTATTTAGACTTGACCTGTTTGCCTCTCACGCAATAACGGAATAAAAATGACTGTTCTTTCTAAAAGCCTTACCAATTTTTAAACTTTCAATAAACCACTTGAACGTCCTAGTTGCTGAGAGGTTCGCACTTTAGACTTGCAACTAGAATGTTTGATTTTGGGTCCTAGTCATAGCATAACTATATTTGGTCATAAATACGACTGAAAAAACCAACCCTCTGGTTCGAGTTATTTGAGTGTGGCACGCGACGCGGATGGTAGAGCTGTAATTAGTCGACTAAAGTACCAAACAATGAAAAGAAAAGACCTTTTGTACTTATAGGACTCATCGTGCTATTTCCTTATTTAAGTTTTACATTTTCATCTCGATATCTTTGTATTTTCTTTATTTCATATTGTGTTTTGAACTGGTTTCTTTAAAAATGCAGGTGTTGGATTCCTGGAAATAGCTTCTGAACTAGTTGGTATCCATTCTGGTGCATCATTTTTATGCACCATGAGTGATTGAATAGTAAATAATCTTCTCTTTGGTAAATTACATTTGTTTCTTTTTAAAAAGTCTATTTAATAACAAAATAAATTATAAATTGTTTTTTTTTATCAGTTTGTTCAATGGTCTCGAATTCATTTAAAATATGGTTTTGTCCGCACAATTTAATGCTTTTACTTCGATATTTTGGATGTAGGAGTGGGTATTTTGGATGTCGATTTTGTATTCTGTTAGTACTGACTATAAAATTAATATTTACTTGAATTTTCTTTTGCAATGTCTTGATTATTAATGCATCTGTTTATACTCGTACTGTCATTGAATTTAAGCTTTTCATTAACTTTGAATTTATTTTTTATACGAATTTGGCCTTTAGTATTTTGTTTCTCTATCTCTATGCATCTGTTAATACTGACGTTGACTTTAATTTTCACTGGAAGTAGATTTGATTGATACTTTTTGCATATACTGACATTTAATTTAATTTTATTATTGGCTTGTGATGTCTTGATTAGTTCTTAATCTGTATGCATCTGTTAGTGAACTTTGAATTTAATTCTTACATCAACTTTCGTTTGTAATGTCATCATTTTTTTTTCTCTATATGTATAGTATGTATACGAATATGTTATTTACTATTCGTTTGTTGGTACTATCCTTTTTAACTGAATTTTATCTTCTACTAGTTAGTATCTTGATAACATCTTCTATACATCTGTTTGTAGTAGTAAATTTTCAATTTAAATTTTGCTTTAATTTTGAGTTTGTAATTAGTCTTTTGATTCCTATGTACTTAAAAATAATAATACCCGGTAGACGGGTGTTTATTGACGGGTTTAGCGCTATTTACATTTTTAAATAAAATAACAGTTAAAATAAAATTGTACAAATATGACAAATACAGGGTGTCCCACCAAACTTGGACACCTCAAATTAATCGGCCCCTGAAAGAGTTTTTGAAAAATAAAAAATCCTAGGGTACATGGTCTAATTATGCGGTTTCAGTCATGAAATTTTTTTTATACAGGGTGGTTCAAAAGTCAGAAATTGAGGTGTCAACTTTCGATTTTTAAATGGATCGACCTGAATTTTATTTGATAATTTTACTTCTAAATGGTTCCTAAATACTTTTTTAAACAAAAATTTTACATACAGGGTGGTTTTTTTTCGACCAATTTTTTTTCTAAATCTCGAATAACTCAAGTTTGTTTAATTTTTTCGATAACAAGAATAGAGAGTGTTTGTGTAATGAAAACACGCACTTTCAATTGGCATCAAAAATTTTTATACAGGGTGGTTCACAAGTGAAATAATGACTTGATTTTTTTTAAAACTGAGTTTTTTTAATTTTTTATTTGGGATTAATAATTCTTACCTAATTTTACACATTTTTTGTTAGTCATATCGAAAAACAAAACTAAAGTGTTGTACAGGGTGAGACATAATTTTTTTGTGACACCCTGTATATGGGCAGTCAAAGAGACGTAAAATTAAATATAAAAACTAAATGTGCAAGAAAAACTTTGATTTTTAATGATATCAAAAAGTTATGGTGTTTTAACTAATATTGTCGCATGGACCACCCTGTAGATATTCTCTTAAACTATCATGTGGGTACTCGAGGTTGTATAAAATTCAACGAAGACTTCGAATCGTGGGGAAATACAAGTAAAAAACACGAATTTTGAAGCCATTTTCAATTTGGTGTACACACTGAATGATTTTAAAACTAGAAATAAAAAGTAGGTAGGTGTAGACACAAAATTGAAAATGGCTTTTTGAATTCATTTTTTTCTTTCAGATTTGGACTCCTCGTTGAATTTTAGACAATTTCGACTACCCATATGATGTTTTAAGAAAATATCTACAGGGTGGTCCATGTGACAATATTAGTTAAAACACCATAACTTTTTTATACAATTAAAAATCGAAGTTTTTCTTACACATTTAGTTTTTATATTTAATTTTACGTCTCTTTGACTGCCCATATACAGGGTGTCACAAAAAAATTATGTCTCACCCTGTACAACACTTTAGTTTTGTTTTTCGATATGATCAACAAAAAATGTGTAAAATTAGGTTAGAATTATTAATCCCAAATAAAAAATTAAAAAAGCTCAGTTTTAAAAAAAAATCAAGTCATTATTTCACTTGTGAACCACCCTGTATAAAAAAATTTGATGCCAATTGAAAGTGCGTGTTTCCATTACACAAACACTCTCTATTCTTGTTATCGAAAAAAATAAACAAACTTGAGTTATTTGAGATTTAGAAAAAAAATTGGTCGAAAAAAAACCACCCTGTATGTAAAATTTTTGTTTAAAAAAGTACTCAAGAACCATTTAGAAGTAAAATTATCAAATAAAATTCAGGTCGATCCATTTAAAAATCGAAAGTTGACACCTCAATTTCTGACTTTTGAACCACCCTGTATAAAAAAAAAATTCATGACTGAAACCGCATAATTAGCACATGTACCCTAGATTTTTTTATTTTTCAAAAACTCTTTCAGGGGACGAGTAATTTGAGGTGTCCAAGTTTGGTGGGACACCCTGTATACTGATATATATTTATAAAATAAAAACACTATTAAACACTTCGGTAGAAAAAAAAAAGATAATTACAGAAAAGATGATTCTAGAAAAAGATAATTGCAAATTTAATAACTGGTTATTGGCTTCATGCATCATCCTGTTCAAAGGCAGATGGTAAGAATAATTGGTAACACACTGGTCAACTCTAAAGGTCTTTGGTTGTCTCAACCGTCGTTCCAGTAACATTGAATTTATTTTTTTTTTCTAGAATTTAGGCCTTGTGAGTGTCAATCATATCTTGTAATTCTTGTATTGATAGTACGTAAAACTATACAACTCAATTTAGAAATAAGCTACAAAATTTGATTTTGTTATTGATTTTGTTCTTTTCTTATTTTATAAAATGTTTATTTAAGTAACAAATTACTATGGCAAATATAAAAAATACACATACGTATTTACCTAATAACTAATAATTCTGTTATAATTTTCAAACACTAAAATGAAATAAGAGCTAGTACATTGTAATAAATTATTATTTTCTTCTTTTGACTAAATAATAAATTAAAAGAACTCTAGCTTCTTATTGCAACCAAACTTGATGTACTTCTGAAAATTAGTATTCCTAGTCTGTTTCCACGCAACGATTAATTTAATTAAATGTTCTATACATAGGCACTGTGCCAAAAAATACCTAGTATAGAGAAATCAATAGTTCCATTGAGGCGGTGTAGAAATAAGGCCCATACTTATCATCTTGAGGCACCCGAGACTTGTGTGTCATTATCCTCATGAGGGTATGAGACTCACCTTAGCTCCTCAGTATGAGACTCACCTTAGCTCCTCAACGTTCAAACGGTGAAGACGTCTTCAAAATTAAATTTCTCATAAATAACCATGAACTATTAGAAAGAGGTCAACGCTCCAAATTATGAACCCCTCTTCACAAAATTTGGACTGACATTTCGAGTTCAATCAATAAGGCAAACAAGTTTCCATAGTGCTACTTTTAGGTGTTGGAGGACTTGATGAAAACGGTGTTAATGTTTCCTTTCCACAACTCAGGCCTGGATTAACTAGTAGTGTTGAGGTATTGGTAAGTGTATGTCCTGGTAGCTCAGTGGTAAAGGCGGCACTCGCTGAATCCAAAGATTCCAGAGGTCGTGGGTTCGAAACCCAGCCGGGACATGACAAGTTATCCTCCCATTTGGGATTATTACCACATAATAATATGTCTTGGGCTTACTGCTGGAATAATGGGACTTTAATAGTCCTAATCGAGCAGTTTAAATAAGGTGATATTATTTTTATTGGCACAATGTAGCATAGGGGATTTGTTGAAAATTTGAATTTAACAATGAACTTTTTAATGATTCAATTTTACTCAGTATTTATGTCTCTTCAATATTAGGGTTTATAGAAGTGTGTTAATCTGTCTTCCATTAGTTTATATCAAAAACTCGCAAACCAGTAGGTACCCAACCATCATCTTAATATATAAATGTCAAAGTCACTGACCACTGATTGATCATCGCTCTACAGCCCAAACCGTAAGTCCTAGGAAGCTGAAATTTGGTAGGTAGCTTTGTCTTATAGTCTAGATGTGCAATAAGACGGGATTTTTCGAAATTCCCACTACAACACCTGCCATTGGCGAAAAAGGATTTTTTGCTTTCACGGCCATGCCTCGGCCCGCAAAGCGGGCGACAGCCTGCTTGTGTTTTATAAGTCAGGAAAAGTCCGCATCATGGTTAGTTTTAATCTAGCTTCATAAAATGCCATTATGATTCTGTTTGAATGTAGTTAGAATCTTGAGATAATCAAATCATTTAGTAATAATTGTTGCTTATGGAGATAAATAACCCCCCCCTTTTTTTAACGGTTTTGTAGTGGGCGCTAAACACTATGGAGAATGAGATGGAGTCCAACCCTGATATCAGAACAAGGTGTCTGAGCGAGGGTTGTACACAATGCAAAGAGATATACAACATGATAGCAATGAGGGAAATTATTCATGAAGTAGTGTACAAATGTATAACACAGAAGTTTGTGTGGACGGAAGTATTCGTCAATTGTGAATAATGCTTATGGAATCTAACTCTAATGAATGAGTTTGATTTTTACACCACCCGAATACTCTATGTATCATAAATATATTATAAATAAATAATAATAATAATATCGCCTTATTTATACTGCCCGATTAGGACTATTAAGTCCGATTATTCCAGCAGTATAAGCTCAAGACTTATTACTATCTGGTAAAAATCCCAAATGGGAAGATAACTTGTCATGTCCCGGCTGGGTTTCGAACCCGCGACCTCTGGAATCTATGGATTCACAGAGTGCCGCCTTTACCACTGAGCTACCCGATTGACGCGAGTGAGACGTCAGACGGAAATACCGTAAGGAAGTACATTCACTAATACTGCGATGTACACTTTTTTATTTTCTTAAACTTTACGCCTTTCAACAGCTAGGTCATCTCGAGACGGGGTTGTTACCTTCCATTCGCAGGAAACTCACAAACCTGCTACCTAGATTGACCTCACCCATCCTGGGTTGGGCCGGAGTGCCATCATCACGAAGTCTTAACCTCGCTGGACGTTGCTTAACTTCGGTGATATTACGAGAACCGGTGCATGCAACGCGTCATCGACGCTAGCAGCGACATACACATCTTTTGTGTGTTTATTTGGGTTTAACGTCGCCTTCAACTACATGATCATATCACGACGGGTGTTTTATCCACCATTCACCGGGAAACAACCCAGCTACTCAATATCCTCACCCAGCCTGGCTGGGTCCGATAATAGCTGGCAGGACGTGAATTGACGTAATGATCATTCATGGATTCGAAATCCGAACGGTCAGAACGGTCACCAATACATGTCCTCACGACGATGGACGTAGCTTAACTTTAGTGATCGGATGAGAACGGGTGGAGATGAGATTCAACGTGTCATTTTCGCCGGCATGTGAATTCCTAGAATTTCTTTTAAACATTGAGCCCCAGTAGCTGGGATCGGCGAGTGAGTCACGAGGGACCGCAAATTTCAGAACCCAACACTCATAGATTGCTCCCAAGGACCACAAGAACCTGTTCCCTAGTGATACACATAGAAACGAATACCATAGGGAGTTACTCATGTCTTCCAAGTAAAGGAAGTCGTGAATACCATATAGAGTCACAAGACTACAGTGAATTTTGGGTGAGGGTCATATAGGTACTCATGTCCTTTGTGAAATGTCAGCTGAGGGTCATATATGGTATTCATGGGCTCAAAGTGTTTACAATTAAAAATACTAAATCGTCCCGAGATGTTATCAGCTCAATTCGAAAAAAACCGACCGAAAACAATACTTTCTATTCTGTCCCGGAAGCTCAGTCTGTCCCGGTAGCTCAGTGGTAAAGGCGGCGGTCTGGTAATCTAAGGTCGTGGGTTCGAAACGCAGCCGAGAAATTACATGTTATCCTCTCTCTTGGGATTTTTACCACATAATAATACGTCTTGGGCTTACTGCATGAACAATGGACCTAATAGTCTTAATTTGGCAGTATAAATAAGGCGATATTATACTATTATTGCTATAGGACTGGCTGGTAATACCAGCCACCAAAATTGGCGGATTCTTTGAAAATTTGATCCGCCATAATCCTTATTATAATTATAATCATTACAACTTTTTAAATACTGGGTTAAATTCCAAGGGATAGGAACCAGCTGCTATGTACATGTTCATATTATTGTCAAAGTAAATAAATAAAATAAATGAAATTAAAAATTTAAATAATTGGTGTAGGTAGGTAATAGAAAGTAAAAAAAAAAAAAAAATTGAGCGGGTTTCATGGTAACACATTGCAAGTACTGTGGTAGCTATTGAATGTAATAACACTGGTATTTACATGACCTAGCTAACCTGACTCTGTAAAATGTTGCACTTAAAACTACAACAAGGTCTGTGACCTGCATGTAGTAATTAGCATAGAAGAACTACAAGAGCGCCAGGGAGGTGTTTGGTCAGAGACTTCGCCTGCAAATTCTGCAGTGGAAAGAAAATTACTCCTGATGATAGGGAAGACATGTTTTTCTTCAAGCTCGGAAAATAGTTGATTCCTTATTTATGATATTGTTCTTGTAAAGTCACACATAGGGAAATAATTTACTTGCCTTAGTAGTAGTCATTGCTCCTCCAAACACTGTGTTTCTCGCCAGTTTTGCAGGTCGCAATGTTTCCATCCCTCTTATCTTGCGCTCTTCTTTTCCAAAGGGGTCCCATTGTTTAACTTCCTACCTGGTGTTTGGTCTCCTCCTAAGGGTGAATAATCAATGCATATTTTTTCTTTAACTATGCGCAATTTTTTTTTTTTTTAATCACTCGAGTATTTAACTTTAATTAAAACTAGTTTTCTACTTATTTTAAGATATGTAGTAGTTGTTAAATGCATAGTGCACATTTTTGAATTTATGTAAGTAAATTAATTACAAGATAAGTGTTTTTTTTATCACATAATATTGACAGTGCTACGATAGACAAAGTAATCCTACTCTTGAGTCCGGAATATTCCATTATAGCAACAACAACAAAACTTCTTCTCCTATTTTTCTAACCAATATCTTTGAAAGACACATGGAGGCAAGAAAAAAAAAATGAGGAAGACCCAGCTACCCAAAGAATCAATACTAAGTAGAGTGTACGAGAGAAGGCAGTGTAATTTGTATGGTAATCCAGGTAGCGCAGGGATCTGTTGGTTCGAATCACACCCAATAAATGAATTTTTCCTCATTTATTTGTAACCACAGTAATATGGTAGAATCGGTATTCGCAGTATTTCTGAAACCATGCTCCCTGCCTTTCTTTCGTCTATTAACAGTACTTTCACATTGATCCGTTCGATGTTGCCTACTAGCATGTAAACCAGTGCGTGGTTACATGTTCCTTTACGTTCTGTTGGTACACTCCTGGACAACAATACTTTCTGTATTTCCCTTTCTCTTCGCCTGAGAAGTCCAATATGCATGACTCACACTTGTGTCTGTGGAGAACAGGTTTCAGCTGATGGTACGCATGGTCTGTCTTGCGTCAAGAGTGTTGGGTGCATTTCACGCCACTCTCAACTGAATGACACTATTTGCAGAGCATTGGTGTTTGCCCGAGTTCCAGCAGTGTTGAAGCTCGTGGGATTACAATGAGAAGACGGTCGCCCGCCGTCCAGACGGAATTCTAACAATAATAATTAATGTTTTTACTATTGTGTGGCCCATGATTATTATCTCGAACGTTTCGTCCATCGAATGTCTTCAGGCTACGTCACTGCTGGCAGGTCAGTGATACTTATCTTTTCTCTCTGACCTCGTTTCATTTTTTATTCTCTTTTCACCCCTGTTCATTTCCTTCCACGAAATCATTCGATCTTTTCTGCCTTCGTTTTGGAAACAATGTCGGGTGGATATTATTATCCCGCGTTCCCTTCAAGTTCTAAGACTAGTAAAAGTGCTTTCTGTAGTTGTGTACCATCTCTTTGACGCAAGTTTTGTAAGTTAGAATTTGGATCGGATGTAGCAGACTTTTCCAACAGGAATAACATCTTTTCAAATCATATGACGGTAAGTTTTTACATCCCATTTTAATCACTCCAATTTTCTCGGCACATGACACCTTTTTATGTCTTCTGAAATTTGTGGAAGTTGATCCTTCAACCTCTGTTGGATGTAGAAACTAGTAGCCAGGATTTAACGTTCTATTTTGTACTTACATTTTGACTAGCAGCTCCATTGCTATATTAAATCAGTTCTATTTCAAAATAGTTACAAGTGGTTTACAACCTCTCCAACCTTACAACCTCACTCTAGTAATTATTAGTATTGCAAAATTTGTTACTGATCAGTGTTTGCACAATGCAATTCCTAAAACAACGAGTTACCTATAACGATCCGTAGTTACGTATAACATACTACAATATTACTACATAAAATTTGTAGCTTCACTAAATTTTTGCGTTACTTGGGTCTTGAACCACCGACCCTTCAGGTTAAAAGTCCGCCGCCGTATCAATCAAGCTACTGATTTAGGTTGTGAATATAATCTAAATATACCGGTTACCTATCCATGACGATGTATGTCTATTTGTCTATTTACGCATAATGGAATTGGATAATTTACTACAATTAAAAAAAATGGCTATAATTTTGCAGACAAACAACACCATGGTATACATTAATTTGTTAACTTTTACATTTCCAGGACACATCTTTCAAATTTAAAAAAAAATTACAAATCAAAAATTTCTTCTAGTTCATCGTGTAAGCTTTTCAGTGTGGACAAAATACTTGCAGCGTTGCCCCTCTGAATTGCGAGGGACATTCTCTGCCGAAGATGTTCAGCTGCTTTTTTATCCCGGAAATATTCGCAAGCTTTGTCCAACTGTCTTGATGAAGTTAGAGGTTTCCAAACTCCAGGGGCCTAAAGTTTCTAAATTTACTACAATTTGTCTTTCTCAGATTTTTGTGAGAAAATCTTGTTGTCAAATCGGAATTGTAATTTTTGGCTTTAAAATTATCTAAACTGTCCACGTGACATCTTATGAAGGCCGTATAGTAGTTGCTACCATAAATATTATATTAGGTGTTCAATTTTTTGGTCTGAATAAAAATGAGTGTCAGTTAATTTTTTTCTAGTTCTTCACTATACATGTCCACATGACGTGACCGATCATAACCAAATTTTGCACTCAGTAATTGAAACACAGAAAAGGTCAACTGAATGGTTTTTCAGGCCACCTGACCCACAAAAAAAAATCAATTAGCCCTGTGAACGGGCGAGAAATAATATATTGGAAAGTTGAGTCTTGATTTCGAATGGTCTGTTACAATCACAATTTCTGCATTGTATTTACTATGTATCTGAATAATTTTTTTCTACTTTTCCAGACCGACATCCGTAGCTACGCGCGAGGTCTAGATCGCCTCTACCTGTCGCTACATCAGCCCGAGGTGACGCTCTGCATAGCGACCACTCGCTACGGACACCATGGGGGAGGGACGCTACTCAGACAAATACTGGATGGTCTAGTGGAGAGAAAGGAGAACAGCCAAATAGTGACGTCATCACTCAAGTGTGTCCGGGTGCTGTGTCAGAGTCTACCCTCTACTGTGCTTCTCGAACGTCTAGTGCACTTAGTAAGTTGAATATTTAAAACTTATTCTTGTCGGTGAAGTATTGACAAACTCAAATGTTTTTATTGGATAATTTTTGTTGCTTTATTTATTGATGAAGCACCTGGAAAGACAAGCAGAATTACCCAGCCCAGCCTAACCTAAACTAAAGCTTGACCAAAATTATGTTCACCAGACTAGTTGTGCAATAAATTCTTTTGGTTGCGAGTTTGACTCCCGGCTGTCTGTTTTGTCTTTCATTCCAGAAAGATGTATTTTGTTGAAAATCACAGAACTTTAAATCCAAACTTAACTAAGATAGAGAAGAGAGAAAGAAAAGATAGAATCCCTTAGCGAAGAGGAAGAAGAAAGAGGTCCATGGATGTGGTTAATGCATGGTGTGTGCTCTCAACCACTCTGTAAGCAACTAGACCCCACTCAGCAGAACTGAAGAGTGACCTAGCTGAAGAGCCGGGATGCTACTCCCGGACCACCTGAGAGTTTCCCCTCAGGCGCTGGTCGGCCTTTGGCGAGTTTGATTTTTTATTTTTTAGCGAGGTTGGAACTCCGGAGACCCGGGACACATACAGAGCGTTGTCCCGGGCCCTAGTCTTGGGTTTGTTCACTCCCTCATAGCTTCCCATTGAAACCAGTCCTCGGGCAGAAAGAGTATTTTTTCCCACAACCGGGGGGGCCAACCCCGGAAGTGGCACTGCTTTTGGGCACCTCGACAGAAAAGCAGGTCCGACAGGGGTTAGTAATGTTAGTAGATACCTTCGAATTTGGAACGAAAATTTTGGAAATAGACTACTGAATTAATTTTTACAATAATGATGTGTGAGCTATAGTAATTGCACTGGCCAATTTTTAATATGATGAATGGATATTTGGAAAAAGTCCAACAGGCAACGTTCACTTTTCCTATAACAAAGGTTAGTTTTCGCCGACGGACGGTCTGTTGTGTCCATCGACTTGCGTGTGATTGCAGAAGTTAAGCAACGTCTGGTCTTGTGACGACTTTGTCTGAACATTGAACAACAGGTAAAATATTTGCTGATGCTGGTGGCTATTTCCGGACCAATGTTGCGGTAGCGCGCCAGTGTTGCACGCACGGTGACCTGGGTTCGAATCCCAGCGGAGTTGGAATTTTTCGGCACTGTACTTAAGATCACGTTCGGGTTCCACTCGTACCTCGTGAGGAATAATGAGTAGCTGATCTGATGAGAGCAGTGACAAGTGGCGGAATTATGATCAGATAATATGTGTAGGTGTAGGTACAGCACTTCTATCTCATAGTATGCTATCGAAGGTTGAAGAAGTGTTACTACACTCGCGACAGACTGATCATTGAAGTTTAGCAACTTCCCGCATGGTGTGGACTTGATTTGATTTTTTTCTGAAAGTTAATTTTCTTCTGAAATAGTACCTTGACCGAAGATTTTTTTTTTTTCAGGTGCCCATAACATGCCGTCAGATCACTGCTAGTGCCGTGGCGACCAAACTGGAGGCTGTGGAGTGTCTGAAGATGCTCATGAGAAAGCTGCACCCTGCTCCAGTCATCAACCTTCTCTTCACCGAGAGGTGCTTTTTCTCGAAGAGTTCCAAGGTGAAATCATGTTCAAAATGATTGTTTTTTGTAAAAAAAAAAAGTAATATAAAAGTGACTTATTTCTTTATTAAGAAATCTGAAGTAAAAAATACACCTGCATATCATTTTTTTAAGTTTTCATTTATTTATATTTTACAATAACATCTTCAACAAACAATGAGGGTATACCCACCTTCAAAATGTGAAAAATCTTGTGTTGAAGGTGGGAATGTATACGTATTACAGAACACGGATTAAATGAGTCCCTTGGCTTGTTGTTTGCTATGTTCAATAGTCACCGTGGCACAGTGAGTTAGGGCGCTAGGCATTGCACGCACGGTGACCTTGAATCGATCCCCAGCGGGGCAGGATTTTTTCTGCTCTGTACTTGGGTGTTCGGGGTCCACTCATACCTCGTGAGAAAAAATGAGTAGCAAGTCTCTTGACTTGAGGTAGCTGGTCATGTTACATATTTACTAGAAATAAATAAAATTGAAAATAATAGTTCTATTAATTTCAAAAACACCAAAAAGAAAGTCAAATGAAATTTTGATGTATATAGGTAGTTGAATGAATTTTTTTTATGGCGAATCTAAATATGCAATAAAATTCAGGTTGATCCATTGAAAATTTTAAAGTTGACCTTGAAATAACCTTGAAGAACATCCTTGACAGATCTGCAAAGGTCTACGGTACTTGTCCCCTTTCGAGCTGTGAAAATGATCTGGGATAAGTTTTTTGTATTTCCAACACGGGCGGAGTGATCGCGCTGGTGCGCTGAAATTGAGACACTCTGTAATATTTTACAAAAATAAACGAAAACAAATATTTATTCGATGATCAAAGTGTGAGCTATGTTGTTTGAGAAATGAAGTGGGTTCCTGCATGACGAGCGAATACTCTGGATTTTGGATGTTTGTCTCTGCACTTTGGATTTTCGGGGTCTACTCATGCTTCGTTAGGCAAAATAAGTAGTTGCTTTGATTGAGGAATGACAAGTGGCGGAATTATGGGAAAACGTTATACAGGCATACTAGAGAAATGGAACAGTTCCATAATTCTACACTAAGTACGCTTTTAAATTTTGATATGTAACACAATAACACATATTTATTAATTAATTCCGGTCCAAATGCTTTGTTTTTGTGAATTAAATGACACGTTTTATCCTTTTCCAATGTATTTCAAACACAATCACCGTGGCAAAGTAATGTAGTCTACTAGTGGTGTGCTATGCCATACGGCCACGGTGATGCTACACCACTTGGTGTAGCATTAATCTGTTCCAAATGAGGGACAACACCTTGCTCTGTGTTATTATTGCTATAAATCTCTACCAAATGAGGGACAACACCTTGCTCTGTGTTATTATTGCTATAAATCTCTACCAAATGAGGGACAACACCTTGCTCTGTGTTATTATTGCTATAAATCTGTTCCGGATGAGGGAAAGCACTTTGAAAGATGAAAATCCCTATAAGTACAACAGTACTTACAGGGATTTTCATCACTAAAAGAGACGATTTAAGAATTAATGTATAAATAAAATCTTATAATAATAATAAATCTGTTCCAGATGAGGGAAAGCACCTTGCTGTGCGTGATGTACGCCCTGCTGACGTTCCCCAGCACAGAGTTCAACATAGGAGGCCTGGTCACGCTGCTGCTGCAGTATGCCCCCTCGGAGGGGAAGAAGAGAGTGCGGCAGTCCCTCCTGGACACCTTCGCCGTGCTGGCTCAGTTCGTGCCCAGGTTATAGCCATAAATCACTTAATGTTACTATTTTATGTAATATTTTACTAATTTAATTTAATAAGCTCCAAAATCACCCAATTTGGGCAAGGGCATTTATTTGCAGATGAACTGCAAATGTTTATTGATATTGTTGAGTCAACCTCTGAGGTTACAATACAATACAAAGAAAAATACAATACAGAATATGAAGTGCAATATAATACAATACAAGCATGTACTGTTTTTCTTAGATATTTTATACTTTTAACTTTCTCTCTCTCCTTGTCTTTACTAATGCAATTATATTATTATTTTAATTATGGTTTAACCTCGCTTTTGTGCCTATTATTTATATGCATATTTTATTCCTGAAATGTAAAATAATAAAATAAAAATTTATGGCTGTATGGAATGGCCGTGCCAACCAATGCCAAAAAAAAAAAAAAAAGAACGCTTTTATCTGCATGCAAAATTGGACATAGTTATCTTCAATTTGTTAAAAAGTCACAAACCAGCTACTCTAATAAACCTTACCAGCCTGAGTCGGGCTAGGAATAGCCAACGTCTCGAGGGTTCGAATTTGAATGGTCACCAATCCTAACCTCGCTGCTTACTGGACGTTGCTTAACTTCAGTCTCAGAATGAAAACTGGTGTATACAACGTGCCATCAACGCTGGCCATACAATATTATCGATTTAGATATTTTTAACCCTTAGGTATCTTGGCAGAGAATTTCAATTTTTCATTTATTTTTTGAAAAAGTAAAAGAGGATAATTGGATGGAAGTTAAAAGAATACTTTAAATAAATCGTAAAAAAATTAAATGTTCTGAAATTAAACATTTACAATCTAGAATGGGACCATCTCTTATGTATGGGAACACGTCTCCTATGTATATTTGTATATGTATACATTTTTTGTTGAAATCCCATCAGTAGTTTCTGAGATTTTCCCGTTTGTTGCAAGGTATGCAAATCACAGACAGATCAACTGACACACTCAAAACCAAAGTTGTTTAGGAGTTTACGACATGTCCAGAAATATGGAAATTTTCGAAATCGGAGCACAATACTTTTTTATTACCAAAAGTTGTGTGTTTGGTGACGATTTTTTGACACCTATATTTCATCTGGAATTGTATGAAATGACACTCCTAAGATTACCAATAATTATTTACACTTTATTTTTTTTTTTACAAAACAATCATCAACAAAAATTAATAACAATAAATTAAAAAAAAACTTAGAAGTATGTACAATTGTACAAAAAAATAAAAAATAATAAAGATCAATATTAATTTTTAATTACAATTGTTTTGTAATCCGGGGCGAAGTTAATGCCTTAGGCATTCTCTGCCACTTACCTACCTCTTATTCGACGAAATTCTTCTCTTCCAGGTCTCATCTGAAACTGAGCGAGGATCAGCTCACCACCGAAGCCGCCCACAAGTTCAATGCGGCTCTGCAGTCACGTCTAGGCAGACGCCAGCTGCCCAGTGTCTCTCCTGAGGGCCTCATTCTGTACAGCTCGCGGTTCCCTCCTACATCTAACGGTATGTTCATTCCCAGTGTACCCTCCTACATCTAACGGTATGTTCATTCCCAGTGTACCCTCCTA